>CM076573.1:699988116-700189199 GCA_034641835.2 Pinus albicaulis | reverse complement strand
CTTCTTTATGGTTGTCGGGACTTTCCATTCCTTAATGGCTTTAATTTTGTTAGGGTCTACTTTAACACCCTCGTGAGATACAATATGACCCAGATATTCCACCTCTTGTACTCCAAAGAAACATTTGGATGTTTTTTCATATAATTGTTTCTCCTGCAATGGTTTGAACACCCTGTCAACATGTTGAACATGATCCTTCCGAGACCTGTTGTAGAATAGTATATCATCAAAAATACTAGCACAAATTTTCTAAGGAAGGGTTTGAAAATGGAATTCATCAACCCTTGAAATGTAGAAGGTGCATTGGTAAGGCCAAAAGGCATGACCAAAAATTCATAATGACCCTCATGAGTTCGAAATGTTATTTTTGGAATATCTTCAGTCTTCATTCTAATTTGATGATATCCTGAACGAAGATCCAACTTGGTAAAATAAATTGCTCCATGAAATTCATCCAATAATTCATCAATCACAGGAATGGGAAATTTATCTTTAATGGTGAGCTTATTGAGCTCCCTATAATCCGGACACATTCGCCATGATCCATCCTTCTTGTGTACCAATACTACAGGAGCAGAGAAAGAACTTTGACTAGGTTGAATTATACCCGCCTCTCACATTTCTGCAATCATACGTTCAATTTCGCTCTTTTGGAAGTAAGGATATCTATAAGGCCTGATGTTTGGAGGAAAACTTCCTGGAATCAAATGAATAGCATGATCATGATCACGAATAGGTGGGAGTCCTTTGGGAGTTTCAAATACCTTGGAATGATTGTCCAAGACTTGTTGGAGATCTGTAGAAATAGATGATTTTGATGTCGGAACTTCTAGTGAGCATAATTGTGCAATTACGCCTCGTTGTTCTTTCTTTAGAAGCTTTGTCATGACATTAGAGCTTATTATCCTTCCCAGCTTCCCTTCAATACCCCTTAATTCGACTTCCTTTCCTTCTGAAAAAAATTTCAAGAAAAGTTCTTGAAAATTAAAAGCTACCATCCCCAAAGATTGTAACCATTGTACTCCTAGTGCAACATCAGCACCTCCCATAGGAATGGAAAGCATTGGACTATTCAATACATGTTCCCCCATGGTTAGCTTGATATTATGGCATTTTCCAGAGAAATTTATATTTCCTCCATTTGCAACCATCACTTGACATTCTGGTGCTGGGTATAGGAAACAATTTAATTCCTTGGCTACCTTACAATCAATAAAATTATGGGTGCTACCTGAATCAATCAACACTATTACCTTTTTCTTCTTGATCTGTCCTGCTATCTTGAGAGTTTGAGGAGTGGTAATTCCTGCCAGTGCATTACATGATATGGTCGGATTCATTTCTTCCTCTTCTATGGTTGGTTCTTGGTGTGTATCCTCTTCTTGTTCACTTTCTTCTTCTTCTTCACAATCTATGTAAAATAATTTCTTTTCAGCACACTTATGACCTTTGGTGTATTTGCTATCACAACTGTAGCAAAGCCCTTTTGCTCTTTTTTCTTCCAATTGTTGTGGTGTCAACCTTGTAGGTTCTGGAAATCTAGATGTAGCAACACTTCCTTCTTTATAGAATTGAGTGGTAGGCTTCCTTGTCGCCATAATTTTACATTCAACTTTTCTTGCCAACCTGAATGCCTTCTCCAATGAATCAGGTTCCAAAACATGAACTTCATGTTCGATGTTATCCTTTAGAGTACCTAAGAAGAGATCAATCATGTGTTCCTCTGGAATATTAGTTACCCATATATTCAATTTTTGGAAGTCCTCAATGTGCTGCCCCACTAAACCCTTTTGTTTGAGATTTATCATTTGGATAAAGAAGGTGTTTCTCTTTGTATCCTCATAATGTGCTATCATTTCCTTCGTAAAAATTGACCAAGTGACAATTTTTTTACGGGAGCAAAGCCATCGATACCATACAAATGTATTTTGTTCTAAATGTAAAGTTGTGATGCGTACCTTTTGTGTGTTTTTCACATTATGGAGATCAAAATATTGCTCCATTTGTAGTATCCATGTTACAGGATCCTTTCCATCAAACTTCCTCATATCCATTTTTGGAATATGGTGGTTCTTCCCGCCAACATTAGAGTTTATCAAATCACAATTAACATTGATTTTGTTCTCATCATGAGGTTCTTCTACTATCTTTTCACCATTAGGAAACCGTTCTTGTATCAACTTTGTCAAACCTTCGATGTTTTTTTTTAGATCATTCTTCATGTTTTCCATCTTAGCTTCCATGCCATCCATCTTCTCTTCCACACCTTTCTTCAAAAATTCCATTTCATTTTTTGTTGCTCTTTGCGAGAGTGAAATTTGTTGCACTTGCTCTTGTAATTTTGATAGATCATGTTGCAATTCTTCATCTTCATGAGTCATAGTAGACCCTTCTAAAGGCTTAATGGGTGTTGAATTATTTTTACGAGGCATATTTTAGAACCCAATACTGATATGCCCTTGGAATCAATTCAAATTGATTCTTCAAACAAGAATTATGCAATTCGGAAAAAAAAAATACACACCTTTTTCTTGCTTTTGAGGAGCTCGATATTGAAATTGCATTATCTCTGTAATTGAAAATATTCAATATCTGAAATTCAACCCTGTAGTATCCCTTTGAAGCTTCTTTCAAATTCCATAGTTCTGACCTAATTTGGATTCTCCAAGGAAAAGTTGTGTCCAATCTCCCACAATGACCTAATTCTGGACTGGTTCAGTAGAGCGAACTTGTACGACTTGCCACGTGTCACTGTTTTGTCATTTGTCTCTGAAATTGATAGCCAAGAAACTACAGTCCGTGTACTTGTGACAAATTTTTACGGTACTCAAATCCACTTCCCAGAGAGAGAGTTATTGAACTTTTCCCACGATCACCTCTTTGAGATGCAATTCTGGAGCCATTTGTGTCCAATCTCCCACAATGACCTAATTCTGGATTGGTTCAGTAGAGCGAACTTGTACGACTTGCCATGTGTCACTGTTTTTTCATTTGTCTCTGAAATTGATAGCCAAGAAACTAAAGTCCGTGCACTTGTGACCAATTTTTACGGCACTCAAATCCACTGCCCAGAGAGAGATTTATTGAAATTTTCCCACGATCACCTCTTTGAGATGCAATTCTGGAGCCTGAAAAAGCACTACCTTCCACAGATCATATCTCCGAAAATATTGCGAACCAAGATCTGAACTTTTTTGACGAATTTCCTCAGGATTTCAGCGTTGCACCATACGAATTTCAGATTCTAAACCTTCGTGGCGATTTTATAGCAAAAAATTCACATAACGACCTGTTTAGGAGCTTGAAAAAAATACTGTCCCACAGGATGATGTCTCGAAAATATTGCGAACCAGGCTACGAAATTTTTAGACAGTCTTCTCAGAGTTTCGACTTAGCACCACGAGGAAATTTCAACTTCGAAACTCGTGAAAAAGATTTATCGCCAGTATTTTTGGATGAAGTGACCACATTTTGGAGCGACGAAACCTAAGTCCGGCTACGATACCAAATGTTGTGAAACCGGCTCCAAAAATAGAAGAAAAGAGATATCAATGCCTTAGAAATAAGCCACTTCGAGGGGGCAACCTCCAATACATTACATAAATGAACAATTCTTGGATGATGCAATTTACAAAACCTCCTTTCTATATATAGGAGTCCATGGGGCCATAATGTAATCCTAGTGGGCCACAATGTAATCCTAGCCGTCCTAACAATAATAATTTAAGGGCACAATAATAACAAAATGGGGGTTACAAGGGTACAATAATAACAATAAGGGGGTTACACTAACAATAATAAGGGACTATACTAGTGATATAGGGACCTAACACCCTCTATTTTCAGCCTCCATACACTTGCCTTGCATGGCTAGTGCCTTTGAACCACAACTCAAAGGTAGTCAATACTTCCCTTCCTGGATGCGCTTGTCCTCCTGTCAAGAACTGTCTTCCTTGCACTCACTCAGAAATTTCTGGCGAGAAATTTATAAAAGGTACTTGAACATTTCTTCCTTGATCATTGATCCAAGGTGGCTCAAACAAACATGAGATTACAACAAAAAAAATGCATACTTGACTAAAATTTGCATATGTACAAATGAAAGTATGTCTTATTGTGTCAAGAAGTCAAACCAATTCTTACGAAGCCACTTCCATGACGAATTTTGTTGCTGAAAATCTTCTTCATGTGATACATCTATTCTCACATCAACAATGGAATCCTTGGTTCCACTTTCGCCAATATTTCTATCCTCTTGCCTCGTGTGCTTAGGATGAATAGTTGGATGCAATGTCCACATTGGGAAACAACATGTCCCCTCTTCTAGAAATGTGTGCAACTCTTATGCACCTTCTTTAAAAGTTTTCTTTGCATCAAATTATTCCTGTATGCCTTCATCCTCTTCCAGCATCTCGAAACATCATGGTTAAACATACCACAATATGCACAACGACTCTTTCTTCCATTCAGGCATGCAAAATTTTCATGCCTTGCAGAAACATAATCAACTTGACTATGGGAAGAATTATACCTCAAATGCTGCTTTGCATGTCCATCCTTTTTACCTTCATGAGGAGATGAACTTGTAGAGGTTCCAACTTTCCTTTGAAGACTAACATCAGTGTTCATGTCTTGAAAACTGTCCGAAATCGCATGCTCGCCATAAGCTACATGTATACCATATTCTTGCTACAACATAGGCTTCAAAAAATGGAAATCAGCTTGAAAACAAACTTGACATGTTTTTGGTTTAGAACTTCGAACAAAATTTCTTTTTGAAGTTGCCTCATATGCCTTCATGTCTTTGGAGTTTTCTTCATAAGATTGAACACAACCAAGACCAAATTTATTAGGCCTCTCCTCAACTAAAATATGATCAATCATGCCTTGTGCGCGATTACCTAAACCCTTGCCTTCATAGACCATTTTAAACATTAACTTGGACCCTATACCGCTAGTGTGCTTTTCAAATGAACCAACACATCTTTCTGAAGAGGAAGCTAAAGATAAATTAGAGTGAATTACCTCTGCTTCACACATGTTTTTGGTTAAGGCCTCTTGGGCTTGATGGAGCTACATCTCCATATCATGCATTATTTGGAGAATTTCTTCGTTCTCTTGATTCATAGCAAACAATTTCTCATGAAGTCTAGAGCTTTCTCTTCTATATTCATACAGAATTTGCACCATGTCCTTCAACATGTAGAAGTATCGCTTCATGTCTTCATCGAAGAATCTTGTAAAGGAGGAGGATTTTGAAATCTCACTTTATGAAGTTGTCATTATGAAAATGAACAAAAGAAATTCAATCAACAATTCATAAAGCTTTCAAAAACAATTGACAAAGCTTCTGAACAACAAGTCTATAGAGTCAAGCTCTTCTTCAAGCAACCTTTTGCAAACAAACCCTTTTGTGCTCCAAGGGTTGCCTTGAGGTCCTTTGGGTAAGGAATATGCCTTTAGTGCTTCTTCCTTCTTTTTTTCTTCTATACTTAGCTAACAATTTCTTTCCCTTCACCTCTAGAAAACTCAAGCAATAGTCAGTTTGCAAATAGTAAAATATTTACACTGTTAAAAACACCTTTCAAGTTAAACAAGAAAGATATTGTTCAGTCAAGCAAGAAAACTAGTGCTCTGATACCAACCTGATATGAAAATGGGCTGGATATATTTTTATGCTTTTCAACAACCTCCCACTCAATTAAAAATATAAAAGATCTAGCTTATACTTGACTTTTTGCAGAATTTATACTTGAAACATGTGTATGTTTTTTAACCGTTTAAGTGCTTTAAGTCCATTTGTTTTTGCTGAAATTAAACATGTGTAACAGACATATAATGCAACAAATAAAAATCAACACATAACATCAAATTTAATCTAGGAGTTCACCCGAATATCGTGGGCTACATCTCCTTGAGCTCTTGTCATCTTGAATTGGCTCTTTGGGATTATGGAAAATTTTCTTTTACAAGTTACAAAATAAACTCCAATGGTGAATTGAACTAAACCAATGGGTTCAGAATACCATTATATCCCTATCATGGTTGTCATCACTCTGCAAACATATCTAGGCTTCATTAGACTTGATTCCTTCTATCGGTTCTCTTGAGCTACACTGAGCTTCTCTATGGCACTAACTCCTTCAGAATTTTTTTTTGTCCCTAAAACCTCACCCACTGTCTCCAGAACATATCATACCTCCAAAATGGACTAATCATTTTCTCAAAATGAGCACTGCATCCCCAATCTAGGCCTCCCTCCACGATTGACCTAGGGATGCCAAAAACTTCCCTGTGTATTCTTGACCTTCAAAAGTATCCAAATGACTCTGAAAATCCCTTAAATGGATTCATAATTCCAAAAATAGTTAGAATAAACTATTGGTTCACTGAGATTGGCCTCCAGCTGCTCCGGTTTCGTCTCCAACACCTGGTGGCACCCCCTGGTTCTCGGGTCAAAGAAAAATTCTCTGTGGGTTCTCAACCTCTAGAAGTCCTAAAAATATTCTAAAACCTCCATAAATGGATTCAAAATTCTCATTACAGTCAGAAATGACTATTGGTTTTCTGAATAAGGCCTCTAGTTGCCCTTGCTAGGCCTCAAATTGCTACTGGCACTTGCTGGCCCTGGTGGCCCCTGGAACTTCAATGAATAATATAGGACTTCAAAAGTCCTCCAAAAGCTTTTCAAACCACACCATTAGTTCCAAAACATTTGAAACATCCAAAATTGACTATTGGATTTCTGAATAAGGCCTGTAGCTCCCCTGGCTAGGCCTCAAACTGTTGTTGGCCCATCGTGGCCCCGATGGCCCATAGAACTTATCTGAAGCAAAAACCTGATCAAAAGTCCTCCTATGGCTCTAAAAACCTCACCAATGAGTCTATAATGTCTGATATGTCAAAATTGACTATTCACACTCCAAAATTGGTCGAATCTAGCTCAAGATAGAGCCTGAATTCATTTTTCCCAATGACCCCTAAAAATCCTCCACCAAAAATGGAGGGACTGGACTTAACTCTAGTTAAATCAGGCATTTTGGCCAAAAATGGTGTGCCCGCCATAAACACCTCCAGTTAAACTGTGGCAATAAATTTCAACCGATTGTTTTGGGCACATGCAACATCAAATACGTGGCCCTTTTGGTGGTTAAATGAAATTCAATGCGCAAAAACCGTGCGGATGTTTTAAACCGTTTGGCATGTGATCAAGTTTTAAATTAAATGGAACCATCAGCGGAAAGGGGCTTAGCCCTTGCTTCCTAGCACTAAGGCCACATGGGGAAGGGGTTGTCCCCTCTCCAAACCCCAAACAAAAATCCGTTAAACCATAAATATTAACTGCAATACGATATGGTTAAGAAAGACGGTCAGGAGTGATGGTAAAGTGTTGTGTGCGGGCAGAAGGTCTCGGGGTCGAGCCCCAGGGATCCCCCAAAAATTTTATTATACCATTCCTAGGCCACATGGCGGCCTCCGGGCCTACCACATGGTAGATCCTAATTGGCCCAAATTAAAACACGTGCACCCAACTGCGTATAACATGGTGACACTTGTCATGACCTGACTGGTCCAAATGGAATATTTTGAGGAATATTCTAGGAATATTCCCTGGAATATTCTCTTTTTAAATTTCCCAAATTCAAGTCAAACTTGGTCAAAGTACAAAAATTACAGTTTACTGGACTTTTCAAACTGTAATAACTTCTTCATATGGTGTCGGTTTTTTGAACCATTCACGGTACCGGAATTCGGAAGACGAGATCTATCCGGCCGCTCAGGTTTGGTGAACTTCCGAACACTTTTAATTTTGAGCTATCACTTAGTTCCTTGATCTAGTTCTGATAAATATGATCCTATAACAGATGGATACCAATCAAATTATTCTTATGATATTCTTTATATTGAAAGTGACCATTTACCATTATGAATACCTCCCTAGTTAAGAGGGAGTGTTGGAAAGTGTAACTAGGTTCGGTCTTCATAAATGACTATGTAATTATGAATTTAAGTAATAAAGAAGACAAACATAATAAATTGTATTTTGTAATGCTTGCTTCATGGGTTTCATGAGCAATGATTTTTTATTATAGGTCAAAGACCTCTTCTTGATGTCCTTAGGAGTTTTTCGTCTTGTCATAAATATAATTTAGAGTCATGTATTTTTATTTTTTTTCAAGTGGTTCACGTTCATATGTGCCCGCACACACATACTAGCTACATCCATGATCTTAATGAATCACAGTAAATCCTCCTGAAGGGATCTACTGTCAGCCTGCACTGAGACCTAACCCAACAAGTATCTAGGAGAATTGATCCTGTGACCTCTCAATCTGTGAGTAATTCAACAAGCGGGGACTCAACCAATTGAGTTAACCCTTGGGGCTATATATGAAGTGATGTTACGCTAGTAAAGTGACAAATTATTGATGTCAAAAATATACTCCTAACCCTTGTCACTATGATCTATCAAGTTGGCTACAATATATGATGACAAGTATCCTTGATCATATCAAACTACACACAAATAGACATGTCGCCCTAAAAAGAGGGAGACAATCCCTATATATAGAAGAATCATGGCTCCATTTGAAGCAAGGATTTCAGACATGTCTGTGATAGGAGAGAGAAGGTTGGGTCTGTAATTAGAGCAAAGAAAGAGGTCATTCAATGAAGGAAGAAAGACATACATATATACTTATGTTTAGGGTACATCATACCTTGCATATCCAAGAAGGCCGAGACCAATTACAGTGAAGGAGAAGTCTGTTATCTTATGTGTAATCTAGTGTTAAAAGAGAAGAAGATATAGCAAATAAGAGGACTATTGTCAGATCAAGAAAAGAGGTATACTATCTCTGTTTTGGGACAACAACCATATATAGCATATCTCTAAGGGCCAAAGTTGTCTACAATACAAAGGAAGGGTCACTATAGTGTGAAAGAGATATTGAACTTAGGCATGAAGGATGTAATAAGAAGACCAAAGAGGAGTTCCTAGGAGACCGAGGCTAGATCGAAGGAATACAAAGGAGAAACACATTGTTTGGGACTGCTAGACTAGGGACCAAGATTCCTTAGTGCAAGTGCAGTGTAGTTGAGAAAAGAATGTCATCATAAGGAGCCGAGAAGAATAGTAACAAGGGTCTTGGAGGTATACTGGTGTCAAGGGTCTGGGTCATGGTAATGTTATTCGTCAATTGAAGATCTATAAGAAGAATTACTTATGGGTTTTCCTCTCCAAGAGGGAGAGGTTTTGGCCCTAGCTTGCTAGCCTAAATTTTTGTGTCTCTTGTGCATTTGATAATTGACTTGATGAAGAACATAATAATCTAGAAAAGATAAGATCTAAGTGAAAGAAGCATAAAAATTATAACACAAGCAGTTATCAAGTAAGAGAATTGAATTAAACATTGCCCTACCAAATTATCAACACGAAGAAGTAGAAGAACGCGATGAAAAGAAATCCAAGAAAGAAGGGATAGACCTTCACTATTAAGATCTCTATAGCAAGAAAAAGTGAGAGGTGAAAAGACCTCCACTATGGTTAAAGATTAATATTAGATGAAAACATTGTTAGCATGCATCATATTAGAAGCATATAATTGAAGTAAGAGCTCATGGCATCATTGCAAAAGCTTGAAATAATAACTGAAGTGGAAGTCTACATGGTAGTAGAAAGAAAGGAAGTAGATCTTGGTAATATCAATGAAATCACTAGTACATATGGTTAGAAGAAAGTCATCTAGCAAAAAAGGATTTCATCATGAATCATCATCATTAGGAAGGAGCATTTTAGGATGAGGATAATCAATATCATCCATTGGAATCTTCATTATATGGTTCACTTCTACTTGGAAGAAGCAAGTGTCTCATTGATCATTCCACCTTATGTGGGATCCCTTGTTTAGAAGGATGATGGCATGATTGCATAATGAGTGTAGTATTTCAAGATGGTCGAAGTACTTTCAATCAAGGAAAGGAAGTTGCTAAAGGAAATCTAGATGACCAAAAGGATAAAAGAGGTATGTATATATATTTGATAAATTAAGTCATGTCATCATATAGCTGCAAACATCATGAGTTAATACTCTACCTCATAAGCATGATCGTAGAAAAGGGATCTCTTCCTTTGGAAAGATGCATAAATATATGGTTCACATATTGACAAGATCAAATCAATGTAATATGTCCTCATATGGAATATGAGGTAGTTGACAAAGATGAAGGAACTATGGATGGAAGTTCCTGAGGAGAAATATGTGAAGAACAAAAGAAGAGATCATGAAATATGTAACTATAGTCACATAAGATAAGAGAAAGTGCTCACACATCGGATGACTAAAAGAATTAGCTAGGACACTGCCATAGAAAAGGTAAGGTATGAAGACTCTGATGAAGTTTGTAAAGAAAGGAGACCCTTGACATTTAAAGTCTTGGAGATGTGTTTATGAATGTGCAAGATGTTGATGTTGCAAGAAAACGGATGTCATGATGAAAATGCCATCACAAAAGGTAACTTTTATTTTATGTTCATTTATTTTTATTTTTATTTTTGAACAACATCTTGATGGGCTGATACAGGGCTACCAAAAGAGAGTTATAGATGTCACCTACAACAAACACTCATGTCGTTGGATGGAAGATCTTGAAGGAAACATGACTTGGAAGAGGTAGTTGTATGAAGAAAAGCTAGTTGTGGACTATAAGATCACTTTCTGATGGATAGAAGGATGACATGAATAACATGGTTCGTGAAAGAAAGTGATGGATGGTTGATTCCCTACAAGAGGAAGGCTTCATAAAGATGAATATTAAATTCATGACATCAAATGAAGGAGCACTACAAGCAATTGAAGGTACCATGATCTCCACCAAATAACAGATGTTTTTTGTTGGAAAGAAGTTCCTAGTTAAGAGGGAGCTTGGACAAGTCCCTAGATAAGAGGGGGCTTGGTTACATTCCTTTTATAGGAACGGGTATATCTTCCCTAGTTGAGAAGGAGAGATAGACACATCATTATTTTCTTCACTTTGTGAAGAAATAATGGAGAATTGGGTAAGCATATAGCATCTGATACTCTTTAAGGATGAGGTAGGGCATCCAAGATAAGAGTAGTCATAGAGGAAATTCCTTGAGGATGTGTCATTCCAAGATAGGAATTTTCCTAGAGAGACATACCCAGTGAACACCTGAATGGGGTATGTGCCTTGAGAGAGAATGATGATGGTGTCTATCAGTAATTAATCTCACAAACATTGTGCTCTGATCTTGTGGAGAGATATAGTTTTTATTCAAGGACTTACTCTGTGAAAATGTTGGTTGGTATGATGAAAATATATGGCTTACCAGTCCAACTTTTGTTATGATAATTATTCAGTTTGAAGATGTCTAAGTACCTTGTATGGATTATGAATACCTCCATAATTAAGAGGGAGTGTTGAAATATGTAACTAAGTTTGGTATTCATAATGACATATATAATAATTATTTTATGTATTTATTGTAAAGAGAAAAATACATTTATTATTTTTATTCTCAAGGCATGGGTTTCGTGCTCAAGGGAAATTTATTTTTAGGTCAAGTAACCATTGAGTGCTTCTAAGGATTTTCATTGAGTCTAGAAGTCAATTGAGTCATTGTGATGTATGGAAGATCCTATTGGAAATGTTACATATTGTAAAGAAAATTTATTTGAGTAAAAAAATAGAGTCAAAGACCCTCCAATAACTTGTTAAACAAGTAGCAACAAGTCGGCCTACATGAATGAACAAGTCAGCCTAAAGATAAAAATTCGTAGCCCTCAAAAGCCTATAAATAAGAAGGAAATCAACCTCATTTGGACATACTCTCAAGAAAGTTCAATATCCTCAAGATAAAGCTGGAAAAGGACAAAAAATAAGAAGAACAAGATTGAATTTTTGGTCCTCTCTCTCTCTCTCTCTTGTGTTAGGGTTTCTACAATTGTTGGGTAAGTTACTGGGCAGGTCAAAGTGCTAAAAATTTGTTGGACAATTCGAAGTGTTGGAAATTTGTTGGGTTGAGGTTGTAGAAGAAATTGTTGGGTCAAAGTTGCATAAGAAATTGTTGGGTCGAATTTGCATAAGAAATTGTTGGGTCGAAGTTGCGGAAGCAACTGTTGGGTCAAATTTGCAGAAGAAACTGTTGGATCAAAATTGCAGAAGAAACTATTGGGGTCGAAGGTGTTGGAGTCAAAATTGCTGGAAATAAAGCTCATTAGGGAGAAAGCTTGACTTGGTTTTGGAAGGGTTAGTATCAAGGATCTTAGGTCTTGGAATTCGTCATTTGAATATTCTATAAGAAGAGAAGAGTTCTTGTGGGTTTTCCTCTCAAGAGGAGAGGTTTGGGCCGTCAATGATCGCCTACATCTTGTGTCCTATTGTCTCATTGTTCTTTATGATTTGGAAGTTGTTTGATGATAAAAAAACTAAATATAATTAATAAAATGATGAATTTAACTAAGTAGAAATACATCACAAGAAGTTATCAAAGTAAGATAAATCACCTAATATAACTACCCTATATTTCTCAACATTTTAGACCTCATTTCGGTTATTTGTATATCTGTTATAGTATTTATATGTTGTCACACTAATGTTAGTATGGTGAATAATTGATGAAAATGTTTGAATCTGTTAGGGTCCCGTGATTTGGAAGATTGGCGAACCAAATGACAGGGTAACATTAGACCAGTCTTTGGAGTCCTAAGACCTAGCCTTCCTGGTCTCAGAGAGGGCTCTTTCTATTGTGCGAAGGATGTGAGCTTGTTCGCTTTGGATGATTGATTTTAGGCTAGTTGTTAAGTGTAGGTTTGTTTGTTTGTTTTGGGTTGGGGTAAGATGATCAAGTAGGATAGGTGGAATGAGAGAATATCAAATCAATAGGGCTACGGGGTTAGATGAAGTCAAGGGTGTCTAAATGATGAAACAGAGTGTATTGCAGGGCCAATTTAACAGGGTGAGTGGATCCTTAAAGTGATGTACGATGGTGTAATGAACATTAAGTTTTGTGAAAATGCTAAGAGGTCTTATACATCTATAATTTGAAGCAATAACTCATGAGGTAGGGCAAACCATTAATCTCTATGAACAATACTCAAACTGATAAACATATAAGATGAACAATCCAGTTGTACATAGAAGCACTAGAACTCCTAACTTTAGAAATCCACCTTCATATTTTTGAGAAAACACATAAGATAAAAAAAAAAATTCAATATATGGAGAGGGAAATCCTAAAAAACATATATCAAACTATCGGGAACTCTGAAACAAGTTGATGAGCATGACCAAAGGGCAAGATCGAAACAAGACCTCTTTGTATTAACCTAATCAATCAGTATTCCATAGAAAAGATTCACAGTAAGTTTTTGAAAACTTTAAATAAGCAGGGCATACCATGAGTCATATTTATAAGCTAACATACTAATCATTCATGAAACAAAGAACAAGTTTTAGTGGGCCTAAGGAGCAGTCAAGGATTCCTTAAGTTGAACTAAAAGAAGAAAACATCAAAACTATAGCAAATAGGAGGTTTGAGGTGCTTCCATGAGAATATCTCAACCTATAATTTTCTGATCTATAGAAAACAGGCAGACTGAAACAAAATGAGGTTAAGAAAACACTAACAAGTTAGAAAAACATCACCAATCACCAAGCTATGGAATCTTGCAAGCAAGCTTCTCCAACATCAAGCCACACAAGCCATTCATTCACTTCATAAAACCAAATATCTTCTCCAAGCTCATAAACCATGTATTTCTCTATAACACATCAAGTCCCAACTGTTTACAATGAATCTTCATGTCTTATATAAAAAATGAGGAGAAGAGAGCCTACTAGAGCATCTAGAAGCCTATTGGCCAAAGATAAATATCCTAACTTGTCCTTGAGGCTTTGTAAAGTCCAAGGCACAAAAATATCTAAATAAAATATATTTTCCGACTATAAGAGGAAATAAAATTAATTTTAGGCCTGTCATGCCTAATAAAACTTGCCAAATGCAAATTTTTTCCACTCAGTTACAGGAGCGTAGCACACTGTGTGGAACTCTGAAATTCTACCACGAGCGCAACACCAAAATAGGCCTTTTTACAGCGGTGTTTTGGAGGCCTTCCCGATGTCGGAAAAGGATCCGTGATGGCTCGTTGGAAAGCTATGGAAGTATAATTTCCAGATATACATTTAATTCTTTAATATGACCTCTACAAGTTTCCAAAAAAGTGGAAAAATCCAAGACTTCCAGGAGCGTAGCACATGCTCAGAAAAGTGGCCAGAAAGGTGAAAAAATGAGTGTTTTTGACCCTTTTGGGGGGTCAAAAAAACTCAAATTGAGCTGAAATTTGGTGAGAATAATAATTTAGTGATGGGTAATCCAAAAATGTAAACCTCTCCTCATTAATTTTCTCTGAGAAAAAGCGTAGCACAGGGGTTGCTGTGCTCCAAGGGGTCAAAATTTGGAAAAAACAAAAAGTTGTCCAAATTGCCTCAAATTTGGTAGGTAGGTGCCTCATGGGTCATTGGAGACCTGAAGAGAAACTTGGGCCAAAATACCAAGCCTAGCTTGGTCCTTTTCATATTTTGGTGTTGGGACCTCATTTGTGGTAGTTTTGAGCTTTTTCCTTGCAAAGTGATTTATCTGTTTATAATGCTCAGTCATTCTCCTTTGCAAGCTCAAGCCTTTGTTGGCCTTCTCTAGTTTGGCCTCTAGATGTAGGTTGGCTCTCTCAAGCCATGCTTCTCTATTATGTTCAATTTCCATGGCAAGGAGTTCAGTGAGGGGAAATTGTTGTGCTTGGGCTGATTCTTCCTCTCTTTGCTTGGCCAATTCTTTTCTTAGACCCAAGGTCCTAGGTGTCTTTCTAGTTTTACCCTCTTTATCCTCACTTTCTTCATAGGTGCCCATGTATTCCTTCAACTTCACTTGTGACCTTTGAGCTTCTTTTTCATACTTGAGTTCCCTTTCTTCATAGATGGCCAGTTGGCCACTCATTTTCTTGTTCTTCATCTGTAAAAAGTGAGTGAGATCCTTAGACCTCTCTAACTCAAATTTCAAGTCTTTGATCTGTGTGTTCTAGTATTGTAGAAGAGATTTCACTATTCTTATCTCATTTTCATCCTCACTGTCTATGTGAATGAGCTCAAATTATGTTTCTTCTTCATGATTGTCCTATTCCTCTTCCACCTGTTGTTTGCCTTTGTTTTTCATTGGAGTTGAGGAGGAGTGCATGACCCCTTGCTCTTTGGAATCATAAAACACATACCTCTCTCCTCTTTGATAGCTAAAGGTAAAAGGGGCAACAAGTTTTACTTGCAAAGCTTGATCACTAATGAGCTTAGGACTATTTTTCTCCTCATGAATGATCTTTGTGTGTACATATCCCTTACCTTGTTCTTGGTTGCCTCTTTGACAAACATCCTCACTATCTTTTATGCCATCATCACTATCAACATCTTTAGGACTGTCCCCCTCTGTTTTTGCAATATTAGAGGCACCTTGATCTTTGTTGGGCACATCTTCATTTCCATGTCTGTCATTTGTTTGTTGACTGTCACTAGGCTGATTGTTTTGGTCTTTTTGTAGCTCATGGTTTTCCCCTTGAGAGGTCGCCTCTCCTTGGTCATCATCACTCTACTTTTCTTTTTCTTTAAACTCTGTTTCTGTCCCATAGTCTTCATCATTTTCAGCACTTTCATTATCTTTGTCATGCTCTGCATTTGTAACACTGTTTTCTGCTTCATCCTCTTTACCTCCTTCCATGCTATCATCACCCTCTTTGTCTTCCTTACTGCTGTTTCTTTGTTCTTCATGGTCACTACCTCCTCACCACTATCTTCATATGTATTCTTGTCACTGTCATTTTCTTCATCATAAGACCCACTGTTTTTTTCCTTTTTGCTCATTATGGGGCTCATTAGTTTCAACTCTGTTTTCTTCCTTATCAACACATTCATCTTTGTCATTGCCTTTGTTAATTTCTTCTTGGCTATCTCCCTCTCTTCCACCTTCCTCTTCTTCACTTTTCCTTTCATTTTCATCATCCTCTCCTTCACTATTTTCTTCTTTTTCATCACTACTTTCTTCTTGGCCATTACTGCTTTCTTCTTGGCCCTCATTGTTTTCTTCATTTTCATTATCCTTTTTACCATCTTCCTCTTCTTCAATTTTTTCTTCATTTTCATCATCTTCTTCCTCATTGCTTTCTTCTTGGCCATTACTACTTTATTCTTGGCCCTCACTATTTTCTTCATTTTCATCATCTTCTTCCTAATTTTTTTCTTCATTTTCATCATATTCTTCCTCACTTCTTTCTTCTTGGCCATCACTGCTTTCTTCTTGGCCCTCACTGCTTTCATCATTTTATGATTTATTAGGGGAAGGTGGATGAGGAAGGTCTATTTGAGGAAATGATTCATGGGAAGAAGATGAACCAAGGTCAATGGAAGGTGATCGAGGTGTTTGGGGAGGATTTTCAGATGATGATGGTAGAATTTATAGAGGATTGGGCTGTGTATTTGTGAAATCATCGTGGGCGATGAAAACCTCCCAGGGGATGCCTTGTTGTTCTAGTTGGTGTGAGACAATCATTTTGATGAGGGAATGATGAAAAAGGCTTGACATTTGTTGGGATGGAGGCCTTTTCTGCATGATGGAAGAAATTTTCTCAATACTTTTTCACCAATAGTAGGGCATGTGTAGTAGCTTGGTTTTGGTGAAGTGCATGAGGAGCCTTATGTGGTATGAGTAGATTCTGGAGAACCTACCCTCACAGGTGAAGTACTTCATGATGATCCTCATTAGGAAAGCATATCTGTCTAATAGATGAGAGAAGGGGAACATGGTTTTACAGTCAACTTGACAACTTGGTTTCAATAATGGGCGATAATGACTGAGGTCTAGATACTTTTGTTTGAACCACATTTCTCCTATGCAAGGAATTCCAGTGGCCCTAGAGATAGCATATGGAGTCAACTCAAATTTTACCTCGGCTAGGCATACTTGATGTTTATGAAGGTTTAGGCCAAAGAGCTTGGTCAACTGACGGTGACTTTGGAGCTTTTTTACCTTTTTACAGAATTCATAGCAGCCCAACTCTTGAAAACAGGTCAAAATAGTAGGGGAGGTTATCATCTCTTCAGTGTTTATAGGCTCAAACCTATTTGGAATTCCTCCCTTCTTTGGCTGCTTTTTAGGCCTTTGGCTTGACTCATCAATGTTAACATTCTCCTCTTCAGACATTTTACTTTTTTTACCCCTTCCTCACAATCTTTAAAAGGGATGTCTCTGCTAGTGAAATGATGTGGAAAAGGATCTAAAGAAGATGATGAATTTTCCTGGCTAGGTCAAGGCATCAACTGTGTACAGGCCAAGGGCTTCTTTAAGATCTCACTGCTATTTCCTAAACCAAATTTCAAATGTATGAATTGCCTTATCTCTTATGAAGAAATGCATAGGGAGGAAAGAGTTGAAAATACCTATTGAAGTGCAACACAGTAGAGAAAATGGCTTAAGAAGCTTGTGGGAAAGCTCGGGTCAGTCTGAATTTGAATTCGGGAAAAAATTGCAAAATAGTGCCAGGAGCACAGTGTCGTGGCAGGAGCGTAGCACAGAGAGAGTTGGGTGCCTGAACGTCCTATTGTTCAACGTTCAGAGTAGTGGCAGGAGCACAATTCCATGGTAGGAGTGCAACACCGAGGGAGTCGGGTGCCTGAACACGTTGTCGTTCAGCGTTCGGAGCAATGGCAGGAGCACAACGTCGTCGAATGGCTGAACGAAGTGTCGTGCAGAAGGACGAAGTAGTGGCAGGAGCGCAAAACCATGGGCAGCGGCTTGAATGAGGTGTCGTGTAGCTCTAGAGCAGTGTCATGTAGAGGTCGGAGTAGTGGCAGGAGCACAGCGCTGCCGGGGGGGCGGCTCGGGCAATGGCAGGAGCACATCGCTGTCGGGTGCCTACAAGGGGTGTCGTGCCCATCTTCTGCACGGTGGGAAGATATGATAGGAGTGCAACACTGCTCTATAGGAGTGCAGCGCACAGTGTAAAAATACACAGGCAGAGGCTATAGGTGTGCAGTGCACTACTACAGGAGCGTAGCACTCGAAAATTTTCGCCAAGGACTCTGCTGAAATTCTGAAAAAACCATCATTGTTTGTGTGAATGAATAAAGGAGTGGAGATATGTTGTGCTGGGGCTGTTTTGAACCATTTGATAAAAAATAAAAAGTAAAACCCCACTTTTATAAGGTTTAACTTCCCTTTTTAATCCTTTCACTATCCTTTTGCCTATTTTGGTCTTGTAAGTGGATTTTTTTATTAAAACATTGTTATTTTGTTGTTGATGGAGGTTTCTTAAGACTCTTTCCAATTTGACATCTTTATTGAAGGTGCTGAAACTATGCCGCTCCCCTCTAATTTTTAATATGAACTTGTTTTATGACTTTTATCATCTATACAAAAAACCTGTCATTTTGCCAATTCTTCCCTTTGACTGATATTTTTTATTTGCAACATTCTTCCTTTTACCTTGTGGAGTATAGTGTTTTCCTTCCAAACCTTAGGAAGGTAGTTTGGTTAAAACATTTTCAGGCCATCTGCTGTGATGAAGGAGGCTTTCTTTGTCATAATGTGACCATCTTTGTCCATTTTGACAAACTCCAAGGTGTTGGGGCTGCTTAGGGAAAAGGTAGATAGTGTTGTCTCCTAAGTTCTCAGGAATATCTCAAACTCATCAATTGCTCCTGAAGTCCTTCCCTGTGCACTTGAAGGAGAAGAGGAGGCCTTTGACCTTGTAACCCTAGTTTTTCTCTATTTACTTGGTCAAAACTGTCATACATCTTGATTCCTACTAAACACATACCTGCTGCTTCCCTCTTGCTATTAATGGTCCTCTTGTAATGATGCCTCCCTTTTTTGATGATGCCTATCCTCATGGCTAATTTGATTTCTTTTTGGTCTTGTTTGCAAGAATGGAGCAAAGGGCAGCTGTCCCTCTACCATATTCATGCTTGAGGCCAAACCACTTTTTAATGATATTTTTGATTGATGTACAATGTTGCTTATGTGCCATTGTCTTTTAGGACCTGCATGGACCCTTTGATGAGCATCACTTCATAACACTCCCTGATGAGATCATGTTTATTCATTGTAGCTTTAAGCCTGTTTTTATCTTACCACCTACTGTGGATGCCTTTATAAGCCTTTTAGGTCTCATTTTTTGGCTTTGTTATTTTTTTATCATTTATAAAACATTTCTGCAGAAATTATTTGACATGGTAAATTTCTCCTTTGCAGGCTTACTGCTTGATGAAGAGGATACCTTTAGAGGTCTTTGATGTTCTTTGACCAATGATATGGCCTCATCTTTATGTTCACTTGATTTTGCCTTTGAATACCTATGGAAATATTGAATTTAGAAACATGATAGCGCATAACCTAGGTGACCCTATTTGACTTATTGTAATGCTTTGGAATAGGTTTTTGACTGAAAACTTGAGTCAGGTTTTGGATGAGGAAATAGGGTTTTTGATGCTCTATTTTGCACTACCATCCTAGACCACTAGAAAACCTTATTTCTACTTCAAAGATATTTTTAGACAAGGATTTTTGACAACACCATTGCTTGAGGCACTTGGTGAGCAAGGAGAAAAGTTTGGTTTCTTTGGCGAAACAAGGTGTGAAAGTGGAGGGCTTAAGTAGACAGAGACAGAGTGTTATAGGCAGGGATGACAAACATAGTGGGAGTGAGGGACAATTGGTCTTGTCTGGGCGATAGATTGGCCATGCTTTGAAAAGGAAGTGGGATAATGAAAAAATTTCTCTGAGGGGATTTCTAGAACTCACATGATTCTTGAATTCAATTTCTAGAAATCTTGGATAAAGCATTTAGTCATCTAAAACAGGTGAAAAAACTGATGACTAACATAATCCTTTTCACAAACGAAGTTGTAAACAAGCCTTGTATAGGCTCTGAGAGGCTTGATGGTATTTGTACCTCTCTATTGAACTTTTTATGACAATCTAAGAGAATAAGAAGAAGAATTTGGATGCGCTTCCCCCTTGTGGGGTTTTTCCCTAATCTCCAACCAATCCTGGCGTCTCTATGTGTTCTTGTTTTTCTTCTATTGTCCCTTTATGTTCTGTTGCATTGTTGTTGATATTGTTATTTCTACATAATTGCATATGATTTAATGATGTTATAATGCTATGGGGTGAACTCAATATGTAAATGATGAAACATATAATGATGCAATTATTTAAAGCAAAGAACAATATAGCCCTAAGAAAAAAATTAACAACATGAAGAGATCGAAGTTGTAGGTCCAAGTTGCAGTAGGACGAAGTGAAAAATCTTGGAGCTGTAAGGAATAAAACCCTATATTGACCTCGTTGACATTGGGAGAGTTGTATTTCTCTAGGAAGGTATCAAGAGGTGGTTGGATTAGGGTTTCTAGAGTAGTTGCAAAGCTGAAATTGTAGGGTCAAAGTTGCAAGACGAGTTGCAGTATTTAAGTTGGAAGGTCGATGTTGTAGTATTGAAGCTAGTTAGTGCAGAGTCAAGGAAGGACTGACTTGGTACTTGGAGAAGGAATTTGTCTAGGGTTTGGGTATTTGTATCTCATTTGATGCAAATTCTAAGAAGAGAATAGTTTTCGGGTTTTCCCCTTCGAGGGGTTTTTCCTTGGCTAAGAGCCTAATATCTATGTCCTCTATTGTTGCTATTATTGTTCTTGATATTGTTTGATGAAAATATCTAACTAAAGAACACAAAGAAGATAAATAAGGTTAACAAGAAAATATAAAGGTTAAGGAACATAAGATTAATAGTTGCTAGTATCCATTTTCCAACATTCCCTAGTCATGTAATGGGGGTTCTAAAGGGCCAACTATAGTAGTGGTAGTTATTGTGGACGTTCAGTGTAGAGTGGACTAGGTACACTATGGTTGGCATTGAAATTGGAGCTTTTCTCACAAGAGGTTGCACATTGAAACAAGCCCACAAGCATTTATAATACTTTTGAATATATTTAATACAAGGGATATATTTCGTAGGTTTTAAAATTATTTGTTGTTGTATTTTCCTTTCTTTCTACATTTAATTTCTTTAATTATTGTTCATGTTGTGTTATTTTTGTTAATTATGTACATTACCCCATTATAGAGACACCTTAGGGGGAAACCCTAATCTACCTGCATGCTTTATTCAACATTTTCATTTTTCAACCCCTGTAGTTGATTGGCTACATTAAGAAAATTAAGTTGATTGTTTTAATTGATAGTGGAAATACCCATAATTTTATTCACGGACGAGTGGTTGAGGAAACCCATTGTTATTTCTATGGTAGAATGATGAAAAGTGGTGGCAAGTGTGAGAAGGTGCAACTAAAAGTAAGGGAATAATAGCTCAAATACAACATATTTGCTATTGAAATAAGTAGTTGCGGTGTGGTACTAGGAGCGGAAATGTTACAAAATTAGACCTAGTTACCATGAGCTTATGGGGATTGTACATGAGATTTACTATGGGCCACCAACATACACTTGAGAGGCTGAAGCTCCTTGGAAATTATTAACTCTCACCATATGGAAAAGCTATTGGTGAAAGGTTACTCTGGCATTATTTCCCATGTTAGTCATCAGTAATTTTTTGCTATTTTGTAGATGACTAAATACTTATCCTAGATTTCTAAAAACAAAATTCATGAATATTGTGAGTTTTAGAAATCTCACTGCTTTCATTATCCTTAGGATAAAATTTTCACTATTTTACTATCCTATCATGTCATGGTTAGCCTACCCTCCTAGAAGGTCCCTCATGGAACTCATGCCACTCATTTTCACTATGTTTTTCCACCTCTAACCTTAGCACTCTGTTTTGACTTGCCTAACCCCTCCACTTGCCACCTAGGATCACCAACCAACCTACTCATTCTTATGTTTCCTTGATACATCAAGCATTGATGGTCTCAAAACCATATCTGTAGGATGTTTATATAAATCAAGTACATTGGATTTTGGATCTTCAATACATCAAATTATCAAAAAATCTGTTTTTTATACTTGAAGTCCTCAAAGCCAAGTTTTCAGTCAAAGACAAGCCCAAAGAGCCTCCCACAAGGTCACTTGGGGGTTCATAGGTTGTAGGATTGTGTTGGGTGTTATAAATCACTGTTTTACATGTGCCAAGAAGCTGAATCAAGTATGAAAGCAAGTCAGTACATGGTTGTCCAAAATGGATCAGGAAATGCTTCAAGGAAGGCCCCCTTGGTCAAGCACAAATTCTGCAAAGAACAACTGCTCATTTTGACATTTCTGCAAGAGTGTCAAGGTGGCTATCAATAGAAGATAAGGTAAGGTAAGAGACCAACTTCTCACTAAAGGACATCCACAGCAAAGCAAAGGAAGCAGGCCAATGTTCAAAGAGAATCAGGGTTTTTAGGACTGATTGACTAAAAAATGTTGCCAAGCAAGAAGCCAATGCAAAATAACACAAAGACAGAGGCACATCCACACAACCAAGCATAAATTGAAGATTTTTAAAGATTATAAATGAGAAAGGGAAAAAGGTGAGGTGGACTAGATAGAAATGAATGAACTTGAAAGGGCTATAGAGAACTTAGAAGAAAACACTAATTATTTTTCTCTAACAGCCCTAAAAACCTAAAGTTTTGGGAAGATAGGCAAAATAAGGGAAATAAGGATGATGGGCCTCCATCATGATAGCAGAAAGTTTCCAAAAAGCTATTGAAGGTGATTCCTAGGGTTGACCAAGGAAATGGTGCTTCACTACATCAAAGGAAGAAAATGCAAAGAGTATCAATGTGAGGGAGATCAAGCCTCCATTATGCAGTCAATTGCCCTCAAAATGGTCAAAGGAAAGAAGCCATAGGGTTAAGCTTCAAAATGGAGGACCAAGCTGAGCATGAGTTTAGTGTTGAGTAATTGAGGTTGTTAAACTCCAAATAATGACAAAGGAGACCAAAACAACTGTGTCATGGCACCCGCAACAAATCAAAAGTGGCCAAGAAGAGACATGGTAGGCATGATATATAATCTTTTTCAAAATGGACACATCACTGTCAAAATCAGTAAGAAGGTAAAGAAATTATGTTTTCATATCACTTATAGTTAGAAGTGTCAAAAAGGGATAAAACATGCTTTTTAGTTTCTTAGTACAGATAGAAAAAGGTGTGACAGTGCCAGAACCCTCAAGTTGAAAGGAACCTCTTCATTTCTCCAGCAAACTATCACCAAAGAAAGAATAATTACCTTGAAAAGTTTTCAAAGTCACCTGAAAAAAGGTAAAAAATTTATATTAGTCAAATGATAAAGTGACAAAAACTTAGCAAAGTGGGTTTTTTTATTTCAATTTATTTTTTAAAGGTATAAAGGTTTCTCAGTTATCGTTTTTTTAGTCCACTTGTCATTTTCAAGGAGATAAAATCTTTCAGGAGGAAATTCTGAGGTTTTTGAGAAAAGCTAGGCCAAGTCACTGGCGCTACACACAAGCACTGGCATGATGCTCACAAACCCTGGCGCTGCGTGAAAGGAGGTCTCCACAGTGCAATTTTTACACTGCACTACGCATATTTTTATAGGACAAATGACCTCCTCATCGTCTCAGAGGAGAAAGTAATATGGAAGGAAGAAAGTGACCTAGACAAAACCCATTTCTGCCAAGGTAACACACCCCAGAAACAGTTAAACTGTGTTATAATGCTTCTGAGCCATGTAAATTTCGTGTTAGTGACTAGGGAAATGCTCTATCTTGCCCAGAGGGTAGCGTTACTCATGTTTAAACATGAAATAGGAAAAATCTCGCGAACAATGATTGACAAATCCAAATTTTTCTCATGAAGAGTCAGTGAAAAATAGAAACTGAAAAGCACTAACCTCTTATTAGGCTCTGCCAAAAGAAACTAGACTCTCAAGGAAGGCAAAAGCAAGGAAGGCTAAGGAAACATCTTGGTTTTTTCTTTTTTGAACTAGTTGAAAGAGTTGGACAAGGTTTGCCCTCTCCATCTCCTATAAAATGGAGCTGTGGGCTATTAGTCCAAGGTCGAAGGTTTTTTGAATACATGTGAAGCAGAGCTACGTTGTTGCAAGGTGGTAGTTGAGGATAGGTGAAGTTCATTGAGAATTTACCGCCTTGATTTCCATCACATACAAGGAAAGAGAGAGAGAGAGATAGGGATATTAAGGAGAGCTTGGTGCAACCGATGGTTGTAATCCTCCTTTTTATAAATCAATAGAACTATATCTATTTTGTCCATTCGATGCTTTAATATTGATATTGTTTTTTCAATTATTAATATAGTATGACATGAATGGCTTAGATCTGCATTGTTTTTTGTTTATCATATGTTGATTTAGTTAATAAGAAGTATGTTGTTGTAGAGATTACATGAGTGCTTTGTTTGGTCGCAGGATCTGCATTTGGAGCCAGTGAAGGAGGATCCCTGCTTCGCTGCTCAGTGTTCTCCAAAGGATCCAAGATCGGAAAAGAGGTAATCTCCCATCTCATTTTATCAAATAATATAAATTATCATGAACATATATGTAGCATATTTGTTAACTATACAGCTAATTTGAATGTCTGCCTCGGGCACCGGAAAGCCTAGAGAGGGATATTTGATAACCACTAACCAAGCATATTACCCTATAGCACATACACCGTGTGGCGCTGCGAGTATAGGCTGGCGCTATGCCCAGGAAGACCAACACGCACAGGGGCACGATGCTACGCCCCCAGGCCGACCCGACACTCATTCTGCTACCCAACACTGCATGTACAAAGCACTCGACAGGCCTGGCACTGCGCCCAAGGGCCGACAAGCCTACACGAGGAGGCATTGATGCACACAGAGAGCCCGAATCACCTGGCGCTACGCTCACAGACTGCCGGACTCGCCCGGCGCTACGCACATAGGGTGACCTGACAGTGCGGGTAGGGCACTGTGCTTATACCAAGATTCTCCAATTTTGCAAAGTGTTGTACATATTCTCCTCTGCCTGTGAATTTTTCCCCGCTGTCTCATTCAAATCCATTTTTAACCTCTGTCGTGGCCTAAAATCTCATGACTACTGCTAGATATTACTATCCCCGCCCGAAAATCTGCCTCACAATAGTTCAAAACCCAAATTTAAATAATCGGGCCGAGTCCCTAAAGAGTTTGACACCCTCCCGCTTCGGCTTCCATATGACCCGAGTCTGAAAACCATAATTCAAAGCAAGAAGGGGCCTATTGTCTTAACGATCGGACGCAATGCTGGCCGTCCGATCTGGCCCAAATCGACGGCGCGGCAATCAGCTTATATGAAGGGCCCGCGCGCATCAGATCGTCGGTATTTCATGGCCCACCATTTTATTGTCCCCCGATGCAAGCGCAGCCGTTGATCTTGTTCCGAGATCGAATGGTCCTAGGTCAATCGTAGTCTTGCCCTCAATCGCGATCGGAACTTCTAAAATGTACCACCCCGGTCTCCCCGCTCCATCTTCCGATTGCAATCTCCGATTCGGGTCCCACTCCCTGTGGTCATGTCATCATAATGCATCAGCGTACACCGTGTTTCTCCTCCATCATCCACATGTTCCGGTGACGTGTCATATTTTATGAACCTTTGACCCGTCCATTCATTGTCGCTCCATTGTGTTTTGCATTGTCACCCTCTATTTCTCCATTATATTCGTGCGTTTCCTGTCACCCTGCATCTTCTCAATATCTCACCTAGTCTGTATTACCGATTCCATGGCCGCTGTCGTATCCACACTCCCTGTCACCGAGTCATTTTTCTCTAATGTTTTGCGGGTTTTGCAGGTTTTAAAACGACTTAGTTGGCGCTTTAACTCGCCACCTCCGTTGCAAAGATCTGGAACATACTAAAGGACATATCCTACTGGCGAAATTAAGGAAAGAAGCCGAGGGTAGGTGGGAGAGGTGACCGCCATTAAAGAAAACATAGATATGGATTCTCAGAACTCTCCAGATGCGTCCGCCCCACATTAAAGATCCAGGACTCAAATCCAAAGCCAAGGGCCGAGAGTACAGTACTGAAATACAGATTGTTCCAAATCTCTTACAGCAGCAGATCTTCCCTCAGCCACGGGCAATATGGTGTATATATATTTTATTATTTCTGTCTTGTATATAAAGAGATTTTTATCTCCCAGCATTTATTTCTTTAGACGGACTGTTAGTTATATTCATTTATAGTCAGTCATTCATAAGAGAAGGCGCGAATGTTTTCCACCATTTTGGTTCAAAATGAGTCATTAATTGTGCCCCATCCCCCTCCTCCTCTAGAAGTTTCTGTCTTCTCTATAAATACTCAGAAATAAGACATTGTAAGGGTTCCATATTTCTATAAGCAAACTGTGTAGCGAGAAGACTTTTGTATACATTTTTGTAATATTTCTGTATGAAGCTTCAGAGCCCGTAGGGTCTCAGTGAGGAGGGGTTATAACTGTATTCAGGATTCTGGTCTTTCATATTTCACAGTATGTAATTTCTCTTATGTGTTAATACATTATCTCATTTCATGAAATTTATCTTCTTGTATCATGCTCTAGAATGCGAGTGGCTCACTAGTTTGCAGTAAGGATTCATCTTAAGTGGTGCCCTTTCTGGAATTAGTCAAGCGCTTTAAATAGGCCTAGTCATGATATACTGTCCCATGTTCTCTCTTTCCATATTTTCTGCTATATTAGTTTCTTGAGGAGGGTGCTTTTAAAACGCCATTGTCATATAAGGATTCGTAAATTGGTGCGCCCTTATATGGTTCTGTTGTGTATCTGGGTATCAGTCTCATGCCAGCTAATATCTTCTTATGTTTCCTCACTGCACTCACTTCCTGATATTTTATTTCTGTGATATATTATTTGAATCGGCCCTCTTTACAGTAAGCGGTCTCTTAACTGTCTGATGCCTTTGTATTGGAGTTTTACTTGATGTTCCTACATTGTTCTTGTCGTTGTACTAGCTTCTGAGAGAGATTGGTCCCATTCAAAACTAATTTCCTTGTTTAGAACAAGAGATAGTAAGCGAGTTCTTGGACTGACAACCCAAACTAAAAGGGCTCCTTGCTATATTAAGATGTCCTAGGCACTGGTCTATGGAAACTCTAGACTGTCTCTAGGGGGGTGACAAAATCATCCACAACATCTTTCTGGCGCCATTGCCGGGGAACGAATTCAAGAATATCTGTTTCCCTGGGTTCGACATCTTATTTTCACTCTCTAATCAGGTGAGCACAGAGAGGTGAAGAGTTGCAGATTTCTCACCTTGGCGACTCCACTGGTCTTGATTGATAAATTTTATCGTAAGTCCTGGCTTCCCGGAAGCCCCATTTGAGGTCAGATACCTCCCAGCCGAAAACACCCGTGTCTAACCCGGAGAAGATCATTCATAAAAGAGCTTGGAAAGAGAAGAAATCAGTTCGTCCCGAAAATCCTGAATATTCCGTTGAAGATCATCCGCCCTCTTCTTCTCAAGAAGTTAGAACAGAAAAACCCGAGTTTCGCTCAGAAACTCCACGTAGAGGAATTAACTGGATTGAAGGAGAATCTCATCCTGCTTTCGAGGCTGAAGAAATTAAAGAGGTCACAGAAGTAGCTGTTGTTAACCGTGAGTTATTCCCATCTACACCTCAGGCCTCTGTGCAATATATTCCCATTGTTATTCACACTTCACTTCCTCCTACTCCTCTCCCTTCATCCGTATCTCAAATTGTTGTGCAACCCCCGCCTCCCCCAATGGCCAACGTCCCTGCATTTATTTTGAACAAATACGCTCCTTTGGCCTTGCCCCAAGTGCTAAATGATATGCCACAAGATTACTTGAAGATTTTGCCAAGATTTAATGGTGAGAATGAATTTGACGCTCAGAAGCACCTCAAGACCTTCTGCTCTTTTGCAGAGAACTTAAATGTTGAACATCTGGATGTGGTCCTGAGGTTATTCGTACAATCCTTGGAAGGTGAAGCTCAAAAATGGTTCAAGACATTGGCAAACCATTCAATCACCACCTGGGACCAAATGGAGAATGCTTTTCTCAGGAAGTGGGGAGAAAAGAAAGACCAAGGGCAGTGCCTCGTTGAATTTAATATGCTAAAGAAGAAACACAACTAGGGAGTGGAAGAATTTATCAAAAGGTTTAATAAATTATATCTGAACCTTCCTGCCGATATGAAACCTCAACAAGCTGCAGCCAAAGTTGTTTTCATCGCAGCTTTTGATTCTGATTTTGGTTTTTCTCTGCGGGAAAGAATGCCTGTCACCCTGGATGATGCTCAGACAGATGCTCTAGAGTTGGAGGCAAATTTCGCTGCCACTGGGAAGTTAAAAGGAAAAATAGAACAGGAAACTAGAAGAAAAGGCAAAGAAGAGGTTTCTACCTCTAATCAAGAAAAGGATTCAGATAAAATGGACGAGATAAGCAAGATGATAAAGAAGATGGTTAAGCTAGAACTGGAAGCTAAGAACGCAGCTCCCAAAAACTATTATAATGCTCCAAGCAGAGGATATAATCCTCAGTACAGAAAGCCTCCATTGCAAATATTGCCAAGGGAAGCGAAAGAACAGCAAGATCAGGTACCTCATCCCTTGTACCTGGAAGGACCAGCAGATGACTCCGCTGGAGATGCAGCTTATAGACTAGAAGATTCAAATCTGGCTTTTTCAAATAATGATGATATGGAGTGCCCCCTGCAAGAAGAAGATGAAGAAGCAGAGATTGACCATTACTGCAAGCAATTTGCTGATTTCATGGAAGCACAATTCAACGTCAAATATGATCTCAGATCCTCGAGGAAGAGGACCAGAAATCAGGAGCAAGAATAAGAACCACCTCAGAAAGAAGCATCTGCTTAGAAGGAATCAGCGGCAAAGAGATGTATAGAAAAATGTAAGAATCTTCTAAATAACCCCTTGCAGTCTAATGATCAGATTCCCTCCTCTTCTAAACAAGTTGGTCCTCCTAATGCTGAGTCAGCGTCAAAAGAAATCAAGTCTTCAGTTGAGAATAAGGAGTCGAAAGAAGTAGTGATATAAAAGCCCACATCTGCTTTCAATTTGCAAAAAGAACTTCAGAAGATTAAGATTCCAGTCCCTCTGACTGAGTTGTTAAAACAGCCTGCATATCAGTCTCAAGTTACCTCTTTCATTCTTCCTCTTGAGCTACCAATTGCACCTGATAGTTTAAATCTTCAAGAAGAGAGACCCATGGTAGTCTTTGGCCCACATGTCAAGGAGATAGACCCTTCTACTCCTCCTTTTTATGTATCCCTAATCATTCATGACCTGCTGTTACATAATTGTATGTTAGATTCTGGGGCTTCCCATAATCTCATGCCTCTCTTTGTCATGGAGCAACTAGGGCTGCAAATTACAAGACCATATAAAGATTTATATTCATTTGATTCTAAAAGGGTTAAATGCTTGGGAATGATTAAAGATTTAGTGGTCAATTTGGCTCAAATCCCAGCAAAGAGTGTGGTCATGGACATCGTGGTTGCCGATATCCCAGCTCGCTTTGGCATGCTGCTGTCAAGGTCTTGGGGTACCAAGATTGGGGGATCAATTAAATTGGATTTAACATATGCTACTGTCCCAGTCTTTGGAGGTCAAGAAAGGAGGTTGTACAGAGAAACTCGATTTGTTAAAATGGTAACTAAGGCTGACTGCTCAGATAATTCCCCAGTTTATAACAAAGAGGGAGACTTTTCATGTTTAATGTTGGAAGAAAATCAGGATTATGCACATGAACCCCTTTTTGGTCAAATCCAAGCTGAGCAGCCTAAAGAAGATCAGGAATCAGAAATTTGGACTTTGCATTTTGATGGAGCTAATTCAAGAGAAGGCAATGGAGCTGGGGTCTTGTTGATTTCTCCCACAGGGAAATGGGTGCCACTGTCTTTTAAACTAGAGTATGAGGCTACAAACAATGTAGCTGAATATGAAGCACTATTATTGGGACTCCATACAACCAAGAGTATGGGCGTCCAGTGTCTAAAAGTGTTTGGAGACTCCGAGCTGGTGGTAAGACAGATAAAAAATGAATGCCAAACTAAGCATCCACGGCTCAGGGCATATAGAAACGAAGTATGGGACATGATAGAAAATTTCTTCTCAGCATTTAATATACATTTCATGCTCCGGGAGAAAAACAGAATAGCAGACTCTCTCGCTGTAGCTGCCAGTGCCTTTCGTCCTCCTCAGAATCCACTCCTAAGATATGAAGTGGAGGTACGGTACAGACCATCCATTCCAGACAATATAAAGCATTGGCAGGTATTCGAAGATGATGAACAAATGAAAAGATTTATGTAGACTGTGGGAGAATTCTCCAATATGGAGATTGATAGTAATGAAGAGGAAGAAGTTGAAAATATTGCTGAACACAAATGGGAAGAAAGAATAGCAGGTAATAAAGTGCTGCAACTGAAAGGTAATGTCATACCTAGAGGATTGGTACCTCTAGAAAGGTTATTTACTAAAGACGACGTTCCCATGCAGCCAAACAAAGTAGTAGAAGAAGATCAAGTGGGAGATTTGAATCTGGGTACTTCCACTGATCCCAAAATGGTTAAATTATCCAAAAGAGTCCCAGAAGAATACAAAGAAAAGTATTTGAATTTATTTCAATCTTACAAAGATGTATTTGCTTGGTCCTATGAGGACGTAAAAACTTTTGATGTAAATATTATACAGCATAAGATCCCACTGAGGGAGGATGCGAAGCCATACAAGCAGAAGCTCAAACAGATAAACCCCTTGCTGCTTCCCTCAATTGAAAAAGAAATTAAGAAATTACTGAGGGCCAAGATAATTGTACCACTAAGATACTCCGAATGGGTAGAAAATCTTGTTCCTGTTAGGAAGAATAATGGAGAAATAAGGCTGTGTGTAGATTTCAGGAATTTAAATAGAGCATCTCTCAAAGATAATTACCCACTGCCCAAGATGGACCACATCCTGCAGAAAGTAGTGGGAGCATCCAGAATGTCAATGATGGATGGATTTTCGGGCTACAATCAGGTAGCCGTGTTCCCAGAGGACCAGAAGAAAACTGCATTTACTACACCATGGGGAACCTTTATGTATGCGAGGATGCCATTCGGATTGATTAATGCAGGAGCTACTTTTCAGAGGGCAATGGACATAGCCTTTGTCGGAGAACAGGACAAGTTCTTGGTGGTGTATCTTGATGATATCACAGTGTTCTCAAAGAATGATGATGAGCATATTGAGCATTTAAAAAGAACTTTTGAAAAATGCAGAAGGTATGGCCTGTCTCTAAACCCTCAAAAGTCTTTGTTTGCATTAGATGAGGGAAAACTCTTAGGGCATATCGTGACTAAAGATGGTGTGAAAATTGATCCTAAGAGAGTTGAAGTGATAAACAACATCCCTTTGCCAAGAAATAAGAAAGAAGTACAGGTATTTTTAGGCCGAATTAATTTCTTGAGAAGATTCATCCCTAACTATGCAGAGATAGTTAGGCACATAACCAATATGTTGAAAAAGGAAAATGAAGTAAAATGGTCCCAGGAGTCTAGAGATGCATTCACAAGGATAAAACGGGCATTCGCTAAAGCTCCTGTGCTAGCAGGGCCAAATTACAAAAAACCATTTATGATTTTCTCATTTGCTTCACCTCATACCATTGCTGGAGTGTTATTGCAGAAAAATGAAGAGGGATATGAACAGCCCATAGCTTTCTTCAGTCAAGTGCTCTATGATGCTGAATTGAAATATAATATACTGGAGAAGCAGGCTTGTGCCTTGGTAAAGTCCCTTAAAGCTTTCAGAGTCTATATTTTGCAATCTCACATCACAGCCTATGTCCCTACAGCAGCAGTCAAAGACATTCTGGTTCAAGGAGACAGCGAAGGTAGAAGGGGAAGATGGATTGCAAAAATCCAAGAGTATGATTTGGATATAAGGCCTACTAAATTGGTGAAAGGACAGGGACTCGCCAAGATGTTATCTGAATCAAATCATCAAGCTTTGGGCATTAATCTGTCTGTGATAGCAAATGAAGAATCAGAAAAAGAAGAAGAGCCGCATGGACTAGAGATGGCTATTCAAAAGATACATGTGAAATATCTAACTAGTCCTTGGTATAAGCAAATAGTTGAATATCTGTTAACACTTAGCTGTCCTCCAGGATGCGACAAGGTGAAATACAGAGCTGTAAGGATGAAATCTCAGAAATATGCAATTTCCAATGGGCAGCTCTATTGGAGAGACCCTCTAGGCATATTACTTTTATGCCTCACAGAAAATGAAGTGCAAAATGTAATGACAGAATTTCATGAGGGGATATGTGGAGGACATTACAGCTGGAGGGCTACAACTCATAAAATCTTGAAGGCTGGTTTTTACTGGCCAAAATTGTATTCAGATACTTTTGCTTGGGTTAGATCGTGTGACAAATGCCAAAGATTTGCAGAAAGGCAGAAATTAGCAGCATTGCCCTTGATCCCTATTCATGTAAATGAACCATTTCAGAAATGGGGATTGGATTTTATAGGTGAGATACATCCCCCATCGAGTGGCCAACATAAATGGATATTGACAGCCACAGACTATTTCAAGAAATGGGTGGAAGCCATACCCACCAGAAATGCTACAGATGCTGTAATAATGAACTTTATAGAAGATAACATCATATCTAGGTTTGGCTGTCCTGCAAGAATTGTAACTGACAATGCACAGGCCTTCAAGTCGGCCAGGTTCGTAAAATTCTGCCAAAGATATAACATTATCCTGACTCATTCTACAGCATACTATCCACAGGGAAATGGTCTAGCAGAGTCATCCAATAAAACCCTGGTGAGAGCCCTGAAGAAGACAATAGCTGAAAATCAGAAAAACTGGGACTCTCAATTAAAGTTTGCTCTATGGGAAAATAGGATAACCAGCAAAAGAGCAACAGGGAAGTCACCCTATGAGCTGGTATATGGACGGGCTGCAGTGTTTCCTTTGCAATTGGCATTGCCAATCGCACGTTTTATGCAGGAAAACCAGGAAGAACCAGACAGCATGATCCGAAGAATTAATCAGCTGGTGGAATTGGAGGAAACAAGGAACTAGGTAGATCAGAGATTGATAGAATACCAAGAAAAAATGAAGAATGTCTTCGATCAGCGCGCAAAGGACAGGGATTTTCAAGTTGGAGACCTGGTTCTTAGATGGGATGTTCGCAGAGCAGAAAAGGGAAAACATGCTAAATTTGATCCATTGTGGTTCGGGCCATTCAAAATAGTGAAGCTAGGAAGAAACAACACCTTTACTTTAGAAAATATACAGGGTGATTTGTTGGATACACCCGTGAACGGCCAGTTCCTCAAGCCTTATTTTCAATTCTGACCCAGGCTGGGAATACCTGATTGTATATATTGTATATAGTTTGTTTCGGCTTTTGTTTCTATAAAGGAAAAGAATGTTGATGATTACTTGAAGTAAAAGTGCAGGGGAATTCAAAAATAAGATGAAATATTTAATGGTCTATGTGTTCTCGACATGCCCGAGGACGAACATGTCGTCCCCAGATGGAGCCGATGTTGTACATATTCTCCTCTACCTGTGAATTTTGCCCCGCTGTCTCATTCAAATCCATTTTTAACCTCTACCGTGGCCTAAAATCTCATGACTCCTGCTAGATATTACTATCCCCGCCTGAAAATCTGCCTCACAATAGTTCAAAACCCAAATTTAAATAATCGGGCCGAGTCCCTAAAGAGTTTGACGCCCTCCCGCTTCGGCTTCCATATGACCCGAGTCTGAAAACCATAATTCAAAGCAAGAAGGGGCCTATTGTCTTAACGATCGGACGCAATGCTGGCCGTCCGATCTGGCCCAAATCGACGGCGCGGCAATCAGCTTATATGAAGGGCCCGCGCGCATCAGATCGTCAGTATTTCATGGCCCACCATTTTATTGTCCCCCGATGCAAGCGCAGCCGTTGATCTTGTTCCGAGATCGAATGGTCCTAGGTCAATCGTAGTCCTGCCCTCAATCGCGATCGGAACTTCTAAAATGTACCACCCCGGTCTCCCCGCTCCATCTTCCGATTGCGATCTCCGATTCGGGTCCCACTCCCTGCGGTTGTGTCATCATAATGCATCAGTGTACACCGTGTTTCTCCTCCACCATCCACATGTTCTGGTGACGTGTTATATTTTATGAACCTTTGACCCTTTCAGTCATTGTCGCTCCATTGTGTTCTGCATCGTCACCCTCTATTTCTCCATTATATTCATGCGTTTCCTGTCACCCTGCATCTTCTCAATATCTCGCCTAGTCTGTATTACCGATTCCATGGCCGCTGTCGTATCCCCACTCCCTGTCACCGAGTCAATTTTCTCTAATGTTTTGCAGGTTTTGCAGGTTTTAAAACAACTTAGTTGGCGCTTTAACTTGCCGCCTCCGCTGCTAAGATCTGAAGGACATATTTTAACTGGCAAAGTTAAGGAAAGAAGCCGAGGGTAGGTGGGAGAGGTGACCGCCATTAAAGAAAACGTAGATATGGATTCTCAGAACTCTCCAGACGCGTCCTCCCCGCATTAAAGATCCAGGACTCGAATCCAAAGCCAAGGGCCGAGAGTACAGTACTGAAATACAGATTGTTCCAAATCTCTTACATCAGCAAATCTTCCCTCAGCCGCGGGCAGCATATGGCATATATTTTATTATTTCTGTCTTGTATACAAAGAGATTTTTATCTCCCAGCATTTATTTCTTTAGGCGGACTGTTAGTTGTATTCATTTATAGTCAGTCATTCATAAAAGAAGGCGCGAATTTTTTCCGCCAGGTTTGGTTTAAACCGAGTCATTAATTGTGCCTCGTCTCCCTCCTCCTCCAGAAGTTTCTGTCTTCTCTATAAATACTCGCAACAAGACATTGTAAGGGTTCCGCATTTCTACGCAACTGTGCAACGAGAAGACTTCTGTATACATTTTTGTGATATTTCTGTATGAAGCGTCAGAGCCCGTAGGGTCTCAGTGAGGAGGGGTTATGACTGTAATGAGGATTATGGTCTCTGGTATCTCACAGTATGTAATTTTCCTTATGTGTTAATACAATATCTTTTCCATGCTATTTGTCTTCTTGTATCATGCTCTAGAATGCGAGTGGCTCACTATTTTGTAGTAAGGATTCATCCTTATTGATGCCCTTTCTGGAATTAGTCAAGCGCTTTAAATAGGCCTAATCATGATATACTGTTCCATGTTCACTCTTTCCATATTTTCTGCTACATTAGTTGCTTGAGGAGGGTGCTTTTAAAACGCCATTGTCATATAAGGATTCGTAAATTGGTGCGCCCTTATATGGTTTTGTTGTGTATCTGGGTATCAGTCTCATGCCAGCTAATGTCTTCTTATGTTTCCTCATTGCACTCACTTACTGATATCTGATTTCTGTGATATATCATTTGAACTGGCCCTCTTTACCGTAAGCAGTCTCTTAACTGTCTGATGTCTTTGTACTGGAGTTTTACATGATGTTCCTACATTGTTCTTGTCTTTGTACTAGCTTCTGAGAGAGACTGGACCAATTCAAAACTAATTTCCTTGTTTAGAACAAGAGATAGTAAGCGAGTTCTTGGATTGACAACCCAAACTAAAAGGGCTCCTTGCTATATTAAGATGTCCTAGGCACCGGTCTATGGCAACTCTAGACTGCCTCTAGGGGTGACAAAATCATCCACAACACAAAGAAGGTGCTAAAGGCTCTAGAAAACCCCTCCAAGTTGTTCCTCAGACCTCGCAACAAGCTAAAGTCGTAGGTGGCCTTTTCATCCTTGCCCTCAAAGTAATTTTTGTGTTTTAATGGTTAAAAGAAAATGATTAAACCATAGGCTTTGAAACCTTAGGTCTTCAAGTGATACCAACCTCTGTTTTTTACCTCCAAGCTAGTATTTTCCATTTGAAAGGGGGTGAAACTAGGGAAATCGCCGATCATTTCAAGAATAAACCCTTTTTCAAGCTCAAGGCAAAACAATCATACACTTGCTTCCATATCACTCATTTTCAAAGTTTTCCCTCACCATCATCTCCTTTTCACTCCTCCTGCCTAAGTATCACAAGCAAACCTAATTTGTCCACAAACATCCCTAATCATCATGTCAGGAGCAGAAGACAATAGCAGCAGTGAAAGAGGCCAAGGGCCTATGAGGCCAAACCACAAAGGAGGGAAAGTGAATATATTTGAACCCCAGAGCACAATATATATCACCTCATCTCCCATGATCCTCTCATGTTTCCAGAATGTGGGATGTTTTTAGTTTTGTGAGAACATCAAACAAGTACAACACCACCCAGAGCTTACAAGGTTGTTTGTCCTTAACCTCCACAACAAACAGGTGAATCTTTTAGGAATGGATTTTTAACTATTAACAAATACCATCTCTAATGCTATAGGTATACCCAAGGGCTGGCAGGCCTGCACAAGGAGGCATTGCTGCACACAGAGAGCCCGAATTGCCTGACGCTAGGCTCATAGATCGCTCAACTCGTCCGGTGCTATGCACAGAGGGCTACCTGACAGTGCGGGCAGGGTGCTGCGCTTATACCATAATTCTCCAATTTTTCAAAGAAGGTGCCTTACCTTACCTCCTAGCTGATCTGATGGCCCTTTTGGTCTTCTTTGTAGGAAAGTGAGAAAAGGGCAGCTGTCCCCTTACTAGATTCATGCTTCAGAAAAAAGACCTCCCTTGAAGGATCTCTTTATTAGTTTTGGACAAAGTTACTTGTCCCTTTCTCTCTTTTTTTGAAAGAAGTCTCCTTATAGGTATAAAACACAGATTTCCAGGATACCAAATCCACCCTAGGACTCATGAGACCCTAGGTGACCTAGTGGAGGCTTTCTGGGACTTGGATTTTGGACTTAAACCTAGAATTTGGGCTCTATCAAGTGTGAGATAGAGTTTATGATAAACTAATGTGTTGAAGATCAAAATCCAATGTACTTGATCTATCTAAAGAGTCTACAAAAATATTTTGAGATCATCAATGCTTTGGGTGTTTTGGAAAGGACAACAGAGCTGCTTTGATAAGGGATCTTAGTTGGCTAAGGAGGGTTGTAGGTAAAAACAAAAACAAAGGTTTTTTAGGCTAATTTGACAAGACATGGTAATGAATGGCATGAGCCCATGATGGGTCTTCTGGGAATGGTAGGCTAGGCATGACTAGACAAGATGATAATATAGTGAAAATTTTATCTTAGGATAATGAAGGCAGTGAGATTTCTAGAACTCACAATGTTTCATGAACTTTGTTTATAGAAATATTATGACAAGCACTTATTCATCCTATAAAGGAAAAAATTACCGATGACTAACAGTGGCTCCACTTGAGGATGGCAGCTCCTTTTCAGGAGGTGTCCAGAACTTCAGATCTCAGTTTTTACGGAGACTAGTGCCTCATCCATTGGGCAGATTTTTCTCTCTTTTCATTTGTTGATGTGTGCTTGAGGATATGATCTTAGTAATCTAAAACATATGATTTATATCAACATCATCTCTACCTACCCAACCTACTTGCCTAACATTTTTTCTTCCTTGGGTGCACTTGAACTAGCAAACCTTTGACATTTTTCTTTTTGAAAAACAAAAATCAAAGTATCTAAATGTACCCTTATTTCTTCCGAGAGTTCAGATTAGGCTAATGAACTCTCTTTATTTTCTACCTAGTCTACTTATTTGTCAAGATTGAGCTGTTTGAAAAAATTTATTCTCTATCCTACTAACATGAAATTGAAAGCATGGTAAATCAGGATTAGGCAATCTGACCTACCATGAGTTGTGGCATAAGAACAAGCTGCACACAAGTGTTATTTTTGTACAAAGAAAACTTATAAAAGATAAGGGAAATATATGTCATTTGTTAAGCATCCCTATTTTCCTCTTTGGTTCATATTTGAGCATGTGGAACCAACATCTTTCATTCCTAATCTACACCTATTGACAAGTCAATATTAGATGTTTTGACAAGTTCTTCCTTTTACTACCCTATCAGCAAATAAATTGAAAACATTTTCAGTCATGATTAGGCTAGATGACTTAACAAGACTTCTCTTTTTTTTTTCTTCTTTTTTTTTAAAACAAGTAGTGGAATTTAGACTTGCACACTTTCAGCATCACTATTTTTTGGGTATGAGGCTGTACCTTTCTTTCAAAATCTGCCCTCTTTTGTCCTTTCTGTTTCTCAATCAATTAATTTTATGTACAATGAGTGCTATATGCAAAGTTCAGGAATCTTGAAAAAAGTAGTGTTTGAGCATCTTTCCATTGACAGGACCTCCAAACATTTTTGCTCCATCAAGCTCTTGTAGAAAGAAAGCATTGTTGCCTCTAGTTGAATGAATGATGTAAGGGGCTTTCCATAAATTTTCAAACTTACCATGTTTTCCCTTATCTTCCCTTCTTGAATCCCACTTCAAAACTATGTCTCCAATTTGGAAATCATTGACCTTGGTTCTCCTATCAAAAAATTTCTTAATATTGTCTTGTATTACTTGTGTCCTCTTGTAAACTTCCTCCCTTAACTGCTGCAAATTAATGGTTTGGTTCAGTCTTCTTTGCATGTAATTTTCTTTTGATTGTACCTCTTGGAGGAGCTTCATGACTGGAACTCCCAATGAGGTGGGGAAAATTGCATCCATGTCGTACACTAGTTGATAGGGAGAGATACCAATTGGTTTCTTGGTGGTTAGTCTATTAGCCCATAGTCCATGCACTAGTTTTCCATGCCATGCCTTTTGATTTTGTTCTAGGAGCTTCTTAATGATGTTCACCAAGATCTTGTTAGAGGACTCAGCTAACTCATTGCCTTGTAGGTAATAAGAAGTGGAGTGACTTAGTATGATGTGATATTTATAACAAAATTCCACCATTTTCTTAGATTTAAAGGCAGCAACATTATCGGTGATGATTTTTCTAGGACAACCAAACCTGGATAAGATGTTGGTTTCAAGGAATTTGATAATGACTGAGTTGGTGGAATTTCTAGAAGGCATGGCCTCTATCCATTTGGTGAAGTAATCAGTGCCAGTGAGGATCCACTTATGTTGGGAAGATGAGGTAGGATGGATTTCTCCAATGAAGTCCAACCCCCACTGTTGGAAAGGAGTTTCAACACTAATGGGATGCAAAGGAAAAAGTAGAAGTTTTCTTTTGCCATCGAAGATTTGGAACTTATGGCAAGTCACGACTAGTTTGTGAGTATTAGGAAAAAGGGTAGGCCAATAGTAGCCAACTCTAAGGATCTTGTTGGTTGTAGTCTTCCAATAAAGGTGACCTCCACATTCCCCTTTGTGAAATTCATGCATGATATTTTCTGCATTATCTTTAAGCAAACATTTAAGTAAAAAACCAATAGAACTCTTTGAGTACAATACTCCATCTAAAATGCAAAAATTTAGAGATTTTTGTTTTAAGAATCTAGCTTTAGTCTTTGACAGAGAAGGAGGAGCATTGAGATAAATAAGCACATAAATGATATCAACATACCAAGATGAATTTAAAAACATTTCTTCAATGTATGGAGCTTTGAATTCTTCTGTCTCCTCTAACACATCAACCATATTCATGTCTAAAGCTTGGAAATTTGATTCAGCCATAAGTTTTGCAAGTCCTTGTCCTTTAATCAATTTAGTGGGTCTAATTTCTAAATCATATTCTAAGATAGTAGCAATCCACTTTCCCCTTTTACCATCAGGGTCTTGGTTAAGTATGTATTTTACCACTGTGTGTGGGACAAAAGCTATGATATGTGAATGCAAAATATAAACTCTAAAATCTTTCAAAGCTTTGATTAAGGCAAAGGCTTGCTTTTCCATGATGTTATACTCTAGAGGAGCATCCCTCAGGGCCTTACTGAAGAAAGCTATGGGTTTTTCTTGCCCCATGATGTTCTTTTGCAATAATATTGCAGCAACAGTGTGTTCAGATGCAAATGAGAAGATGTAGAAATCCTTGGTGAATTGAGGATTGATTAAGACTGGTGTTTGTGTGAGTGCTTGTTTTACCAGCTCAAAAGATTGTTTTTCTTCCATATTCCACTTTACTCCTACTTTCTTTTTCAAAATGTTTGTAATATTCCTTCGGATTTTAGCGAGGTTGGGGATGAAAATTCTTAGGAATTTGATCTTCCCAATGAAATATTGCAGCTCTTTAATGTTTCTAGGATGGTTGATTTGTAATGTTCCTTCTATTTGGGATCTATTTTGATTCCTTCTTCATAGATGATGTGGCCTAAGAGTTTTCCTTCCTTAAAGGCCAAATAGAGTTTTCTTAGGATTCAGAGATAGGCCATACTTTCTACACTTTTCAAAAAAATTTCTCAAGTGGACTAATGTTCTTCGTCAGTTTTAGAGTAGTCAGTGATGTCATCAAGGTATATGACTATGAAGTAACCTATGTCTTCTGAAAAAGCTATGTCCATTTCCCTTTGGAAAGTGTCCCCTACATTCATTAAACCGAATGGAATTTTAACATACATGAATGTACCCCAAGGTGTATTAAAAGCAGTTTTGAGTTGGTCACTTGGAAAGACTAGTACTTGGTTATAACCTGAGAAGCCATCTAGTAATGAGATTCTTTGTGAGCCAACTACCTTTTGGAGTATGTAATCCATTTTAGGCAAGGGGTAGTTGTCCTTTAAGGAGGCCTTGTTCAAATTTCTGAAGTCAATGCAAAGTCTAATCTCCCCGGTTTTCTTCCTAACTGACACAAGGTTGGACACCCATTCTGAGTATCTGATAGGGACTATGATCCCGGCATCATACATTTTTTTTTTTCTTTCTCAACTGAAGGTAACAAGACGGGGTTAATCCTTCTCAATTTTTGTTTGAATGGTTTTTTATTTTCCTTGAGAGGAATTTTGTGTTGAATGATTTTTGTGTCATAGGATTTCAGGTCTTCATACCCCCAGGCAAACACATCTTTATATTCTATAAAAAGCTCAATGTATTTTTGTTTTGCATGAGGAGGGAGAGTTTTGGATAGATTGATTATTTTTTTCTCTTCCATTCTTCCAATGTTACATTCTTCTACATTTGTTTTAGTGGATTCCATCTTGGGCTTTTTAGCTACATCATTAAAATCAAACAACTCGTCTAATGGTGTAAGGCCTCTTGGCAAGGTGTCATCTTTACATTGCAAAACCTCAAGTTCTCTTTGATCTAATTTATCAAATATTTCTGCAACACAAGGATTTTGAATGTGGTTTATATCAGCATCAAAGGACAGCTCTGTTTTGGGAGTTTCATCTTCATCAAAACTATTTCTCTCAAATCTTAAACTCTGTTTTGTGCTTGCAAATTAATTTCTAGATTGCAGAAAATCATCTATTTTCTCATCACTCTCAAACACTTGCCAATGGCCCAAGTTTTCTGGTACAGTAGGCCTGTTTTTAACTTTGATGAGGTATTTTTTTATTTTCATAAGGTAATGGGAAATTGTTGGCAGCAAAAGCAAGCTCATTGGCAAGGAAGTTTTGGGCTCTAGGGATGAAAGTAAGCTCATACTTTCAATGGTTTTGAGAAGATCTAGGGCAGCATTTCTATACTCTCTCAATCTAGGGTTCTTGGCTGAATATTCTCCCTTTATTTGTATAATGATCAGTTCTGAATCTCCTTGAACCAAAATTTTCTTAGCTTTGAGGTCGTTAAGTAAATGTAAACCAATAAGGAGAGCCTCATATTCTGCAATGTTATTAGTGCACTGTAAATCTATTCTATATGAATGGCCTTCATTTGTGTTATGGATCCAAACCCCAGCTCTTGAGCCAGTCTTACCATAAGAGCCATAAAATCTCATATGCCAAAGTGTGTCAATTTCATATTTGTCATTGTTTTGTACCTCAGGGTTGCTAGAGTCTTGGGTGTCATTTTCTTGATTAAAGGGCTAATTTGGTTGTTCTGGGAGGCTTAGTTCTTCTCCATTATCATTCACTTTTTCATTAATATCATTTTCATTGTACAAGATGAATGAGTCAAGGTCTGAGTGAATGGAATAAACCAGTGTGTTATTTGGCCTATCTAAGCTACTCACCATATATTTCATGTGGGATTCCCGGTATAACCTCCTTGTTTGGTTGAAGACTAGGATGGTGGCATAAGTCATGTCCATTTGAAGATTACCCTGGAGTTTGGCCCCCCATGATCTAGATAGAAGCATGCCATACTTTGGGGGGATTTTAGCAACAAATATGTCCATGACTAGACTTTTAGCAGGGATTTGTGCCATATTGACACATAGATCCTTGATGAGGCCTAAACACTTAACCCTACTTGAATCAAAAGAGTACAAGTCTTTGTAAGAATTTGTGATTTCTAGGCCTAATCTCTCCATCACAACCTTTGGCATGAGGTTGTGTGAGGCACCGGAGTCTAGCATAGCATTATGCAGAATTTTGTCATGTATGTTCAAACTGACATAGAAAGGGGGGACAACTCCTTCTTGATATTTTCCCTACACTTCAGGACCAAACAACAGCTCTAGTTTATCATCAGTTAAGTTTAAAGTGTCGGTATCATTCCCTATATTTAACACTTTGAAAATCTGGGATCTATATACCTCTTGGGTCACCAATTCAGTGAGGGGCATGGTTATCTTGATTTTGGCAATCTCCCCTTCAAAGCTGAAAGGTGTAGGTATCTTAATTACATTTACATCAGTTTTATCAGCCATAAACTTTTCTACATTTTTTATTTTTTGATTCTGATTTGATTGTTTGGACAACAATGTTTTTTCAGGGCCACTAGTTGAAGTACTAGGGTAGATTGAATCATTACTAGGTTGGCCGGTTTTTAGCTTGTTTAGATCAGCTTTCTTAGCCATAGTATTTGTGTTTTCCGTTGTATTTTTAGGAATATGTTCAGGAGTTTTCCTAACAACAGTGTTTGACTGATTTGTTTTAGGAATATCTTGATTCTTTTTGCTCCTAAGGTCATATTGCCTATGGACTTCCATTATGGAATTCTCAAATCCTAGTTTGTAGTCTTTGGAATCTTCATATGATTTTTCAGTTGGTTTTGAAGAGAACATCCTTTATTCTTCTTCAGTAAGAAAAGTATTATCCTCATCATCAAAACCTATGACATTTGCATGGTTTTCTTCCAACTGTTCTGGTTCTCTCTCTTCTTCATCTACGTAGTTGTCTTGGAAAGGGGGTCTAATTTGTTGGTCATTCTCTCTTTTTCTGATTTGGGGAGGGTCTCTTCTAAAATTTTGATTCCTATTCCTATTTTGAGGATTGACTTGGTTTTCCCTAGGAGGTGTCCTCTCATTCAAACTGATTTTTTCCATCATCCTCTCCATTTTCCCGACTAAGGAGTCAATTTTGATGTCGGAAGAGGAGATTGAAGGTATTGTTTCATCTTTATAGGTTACTCTCTTCTCTGATCTCATCCTAGCTCTTTTCTTAATTAAGTTGGCTTCTACACTCACAGCCCCCTTTTGCATGTCTTCTAGAGTTAGGTAATCTCTCTCCCTTAGTTGATAGGCCATGTCAGCATCAAATCCTTCTGGAAATTTTACTAAGGCTAAGCCTTGGGGAGATTTTATGTGAGGTGGGAGGGCATTGTAAACACTGTTAAACCTAGTGGAGTAGTCTTGAACACTTTCCCCTGGATTTCTTTTAAGATTTTTATACTCGGAAAGAATTTGAAGGGGGTTTTTCTTGATTTCCCACTTGTTTACAAAATTTTGGTAGAGGGAAGGGAGATCATGTATGCTGTTGGGAGGTAATTTTTTGAACCATTTATTGGTTTCTCCTCCCAGGATCTAGGAAAAAATCCTCATTTGCATGGTTTCTTCTTCTATCTCCATGTAGTCAAAAGCATCATTTATTCTATCTACATGTTTCTGGGCAGTGATGGATTCAGTCCCCATGAAGTGAGGGATCTTGGACTGATAATCATTTGGAAAAGGTAATAGTGGTTTTGGTAGAGCCAGTGGAGCATACCAGGCTGCCATGATGGGAGGAAATGGAAACAAAGGCTGATTTACAAGGGGAGGATTTGCGGGAGGTGGAGGTGGATGGAGTGAAGTGGTTTGCACAGTGGTGGTGTGAATGGGTGTAGTTGAGGTACTTGGGCCATCAAAATGATTCTGAGTAGATTTGGGATGAAAAGAGATGAAGTGGTGGAGAAGCTGAAATTCAAGTGGAGTGGAAGGAGAAGCTTCTCTACTGGAGCTTTGCTGCAAATCTATGGGCTCAAGGTCATCTTGGCCAATCCTACTTTGTGACTTGGTCCTGAATAGGTTCTTGGTATGGTGCAAGTCAAACTGAGGATCCTGTGAAATTGTAAGGTTTTTTGGTGCAGAGCTTGCTCTATGAATGGTCCTAACAGTGGTTGAGTTTCCAGCTTTAGAATTTTGCCACAAAATCTTTTCTAGATCATCAACTATGGTAGGAGGATTTGGGTCCAGGTGAGATCTGGTATTTATCCTTTGTGAAGACATATCTCTTATTCAAAAAACAGAGAGGCTAAAAAAGGTTCGAGAGTGTTTTTGGAAGGCTGGCCTCGCTTAGTTTTTATTTTACTCACACACGGTATAACTAGGCCTTAAAACTGATTTGGGATTGATTTGACACAATCCTAGGAAAACCTATGGGACTAGTGAGATGAAAAAAGGCCTATTGGAGGTTAGTGGAGTCGCCAGGTGGATGTTTTAGCAGTTTTTAGGGTATGTATATAATGGTCCACCACCAAATTTTGACAAAAATCAATCTAGGGATTGTTTTGGGTTTTCTGAGTTTCCTTATGCAGCCCTAAGGTTTCAATGAGTATCCTCCAGCTGAGCCATCATCTTGCTAGGATGGTGAGGCAATTAGTTTCTACTCTTGGCTATCCGTTTATTTTCTGAGCTTAATTGATATTTTGAGAGTTCCTAAGGGACACCTAGGATGTTTTTGACTCAAAGTCCCACCGTGATCGCCATTATGTTAGCTCCCCGTAATTTTCTAGATTGATTGAGATAAAAATGGACAAGGGTAACATCAAACCAAGCTTTGGAATCCAAGGACCTAGCCTTCCTGTATTCAGAGAGGGATCTCTCTATTAAGTGAAAAGATGTGAACTTGTTTGCTGATTAGGGTTGACTTTAGGCTAGTTATGAAATATTGGGTTTGCTGATTGTTTTTTGGTTGGGTATGATGCTTAGATAAACTAGATAGAAACAAGGAAAACTTCAAGTCATTGGGAAACGGATTCTAACAAGGTCATGATAGGTTCATTAATGGATTAGGGAGTATTGTAGGGAAAATATAGCTTGGTTGGTGGATCTTTGAGGTTTGAAGGATCATGAGATGGACATTAATTTTGAGAAACAATGTTTGAAAAAGAGCAGTAAATAATTCTCTATAATATACTTAAACAAATGGATTTGGAAGAATCATAAGCATAGAGAGAAAATCAAAAGTCAGAGCAAACCCTAAACTCTTTGATTCATACTTAAAGCAGATAATTATCCAAGACAAACATTCAAATGAAATACAGAAAGGAAAGAAACTTATTTAACTTTCAGTGATTTCATCATCGAACACTGAAAAAATTTAAGATGCACAAATAACTATAATCAGAGAAGGAGAGAAACCCTGAACATCCAAGATTATAGCTATGAAGGTCCTTTAAAACAATTATTTAAGTAAATGCAAAGAGCAGGATTGTCTTTGACAAACCTAAGTAATGATGCTTTAAATAGATGACTTCAAAAATTGTGTTCTTAGTGGCAACAAGAATTAGGGCTAGCCATAAATCATGTTGGATACCATATGTTTTAAACCATTCAAGAAATAAACAAGCTTAGGAGATCCTTAGAGAGCATAGAAGGATTCTCTAACATGTCCTAGCAGAAGAAAACATTAAGGCAGTGAAGAACAAACAGACCTAAGGTGCCATTAGAAAAATTTCTTAGTCTAAATTCTTTGTCCTACTGCAACATAGAAATATGGAAACACAATGATAAACTATAAAACATAAACAGAAAGAAACACTTCACCATCAACCAGACTCATGGATCCTACAACCACTCCTCATCCATCAACAAACAAACCAGGGCATTCCTAAACTCCAAGACATCAATTTCTTTTCAAATTCCAAGGGAATATGTATTACTTCAGAATCAGTCATCAAAATCCAACACAATACATAAGATCCTCATGCTCTAATTATGGAGCAAGCTAGGAGGTGGAAACCATAAGAGGCTTCGAGAAACCCTAATTCTGTCATAAATGTCATTTATGTGCTTAATGACCATGTAAGGCCCAAGACACATAATAGATAAGCTAATAAATGAAAAATATCATAACATAACTCCTCAATAAAACCTGGAGTGATTTTCCCAAGAAAATATTAAAAAAATATTTTTCCATAAATTTGTGTCTTTTGTTGACTTTTGGCAAAAAGACAGTCTGTTTGCGGAGCGCTACTTTTACAGAAAATAGGTTGTTTTGCAACCAATTTTTGGGCCACTTCCCGATGTCAGATTTGGCTCCGTGATGGCTCGTTGGAAAGCCTGAAGAGACTAGTTTTCAAAAATTCTTGTGGTTTTCTGATATAGCTCCTGTAACTCTGTAAAAAAATTAAAACCCTCAGACTATCTTTTGCACAGTGCCAGGCCTAAAACAGAGGCAGAAAGGTGATTTTTGAGGTGTTTTTTGACCTTTTTGAGGGGTCAAAACTACTCCAAATCTTCTGAAATTTTGTGTGGATGCTGTGCAGGTCATCAAAAATCAAAAAATTTCAAGCTTTCCTCCTAATTATGCTCCATATTTTTTCGAAGCGCCAGTGGCGCTGCACAAATGAGGCCGGAATTTTTCAAAAGAAAAATCTTCTCCAAATTCCTTCAAAATTGGTGGAGACCATCCTTAAATGTTTTTAGATAATTGCTGAGAAGCCTCAACAAAAATTCCAAGGTTGTTATGCTCATTTTCCCTTTTTAGGTTTTTTACCTCAAGGAGAGCCTCCTTGAGTTTGGTACAAGCAAACCTACTCTTCTTTGTGTAATGCTTAGTCATCTTCTTTTGGAGATCGAGGCCTCTCTTGATCTTCTTAAAGTACTTATGCTCATTCTTATAGTACTGAATGACGCACTGGGATATTTCAAAATCCTTCTCCCACTCCTCGATTTGTGCATCTTTGTCTAGGAGTAGCATTTTAGTGGTCATCTCGTCATCCTCATTATCACTGTCTAAGTCAATGAACTCAGGCCCTTGAGTAGTTTTCTTTATCATATTACTCCTCACTTTTACTTGCTACTCAATCTTTCCACCTTTTCCTTGCTCTTGTCCAATGTTTTGATAGCTTGAGGAGAGATGGCCCTTTGCCTTTTTGAGGCAGCAAACACATATCTTTGTCCTCTGTAGTATGTGCATACGTGAGGGGTGATGATGGTAGTTTTTACCATGTTTTCATCATTTCTTTGACCCTCATCATTGCCATCAGCCTCATCTTGGTTTTGTTCTTTACTGAGGTTCTCTCCTTGGTCATTTCCTGCACTATCATTTTGAGTTTCTTGGTTATCCATAAAATTATTAGTGTCATGATTGTCATGAATATTTCCTTGGTTGTCTTGTGCACTTTGCTGACTTCCTTCCTCATCTAGCTGCTCTTCCCTACTATCTCCATCATCTCCACTATGATCTGTTTGTTCATTATGCTCAGTGCCTTGTGTTTCATCATTGTTTCCTCCATCACTTCCCATATCCTTTGTCTCTTCTTCATACATTTCTATGTTTGCCTCACTTCCTTCTTCACCCACACCCTGATCTCTATGTGATCCTTGATTTCCACTCCCTGATTCACATGATGCATCAAGAGAAGGAGAGGAAGGGATTTGTGCCTGTGGTGAGGGCACTTGTGTCGATGAGGAAGGCAGATTTGTTTGATGAGGATGTTGTGGGTTTGAGAAGAACTCATTGTTTATGAAAACATCCCAAGGTACACCTTGCTGCTCTAGCTGATGTACAACCACCATCTTGATCAAGGAATTGTGGAAAAAGCTATACATTTGTTGGGGTTAACTCCTCCTTTGGACAACAGAACACATTTTCATAACACTCCTATAGAGATATTAGGGGAGTTCAAGTGCCTTAACCCCTGTGAATTGCATAAGGAGTCTAAGATGATAGGCATAGACCCTGGAGTATCTCCCCTCACAGGTGAAGTATTTCATGATAACCAACATCAAGGGTGCATACATGTGTTTGACATGTGAGAAAGGGAAAACTGTGATATTGCCTTCTCTATACCTCCTTCTGATAAATGGAAAAAATAAATCTCTTTCTAGCTTACCATTCTTGAACCATTTCTCGCCCACTGAAGGGATACCAGTGGCTTCGGATATGGACATTGCTGAAATCTCAAATTTCACCCCTGCTAGTTTTGCATGTTTCTTTTGTAAATTGAGGATGAGGAGCCTTATAAGCTTAGGATTTTTCTTCACTTGCTTGACCTTCTCACAAAACTGAAAACACCTTGTCTTTTGAAAGCATGACAAGATCCTAGGAGAAGATGTGATAGCCACTGTATTTTTGGGTTCCAACCTATTAACTTTCCCTCCCTTGTGCTTTGTCTTTGAAGGCCTTTGACCTCCTCCACTACCACTGTTGTTTTTAGTCTCTGACATGGTGATGGGAGACACTGGTCTGAAAATTGAGATTTAGTGGAAAAACCAAGTGAGAAATGATGATGAGGTCAACTTTAGCTAAGGAGATGAGTTTTGAGGTTGTGAGTGGTTTGCAGCTTGAGGAGTTTAACCATGAATATAGTAACAGCCTTAATTCCCTTACCCACCCCTGTTATCAAATTTGGTTTGAAAATTCCTTTTTAGAACAGAAAGGTTCCTTTGTGACTTTCACCTAGGGTTTCACCCTCCTAGGGTTTTTACCTCAACAACTAGACAAAAACAAGATGAGTCTGTAAACTTGCTTGGGGGATCAAGAGAATTTTCTACTTACCACCTTCTTCAACCTACTTCTAACTTGAAAACACCTAAAAAGGAGAATTTTAGGTAGCAAGGGTCTTTCTTGCACTTTCTACACCTTCCTGGACTTTGCGCAGTGCCTCTGAGCTTGAATGACAATTAGCGCAGCGCCAGGCAGGCTGCACGCCTTCTGGGCGGGTTGTGTCGTCTGTTTGCGCAGCGCCCGGAGGAATAGGCAGCCCCTGCACGTCGAGCAGGCGAGCTGGGCGGCCTGTTTGCGCAGTTCTTGGGAAAATGAGTTGAAGTGTCGGGCGAGAGGCAGGGTTTGCTGTCTTCAGGGCGAGCTAGGCCTGTGTTTGCGCAGCGCCTGAAGTTTGCGTAGCGCCGAGGCCTTTTTTGCATAGTGCCGTGTAAAACTGAATGGGAGGGGCATGATTTTGTGTAGCGTTGGCTCCTTTTTTGCGCAATGCCCAAGTTTTCCACAGCGTCTGAACAATTTTCCCATAAACAACCCAGAAACTCTGAATTTTCTCTTTGGAGCTTCTTCCCTCCTTGCCAAGTGCGAAAATGAGCTTGACAATGAATTCAAAAAACCTTTATGCACTTTGAAATATAAATTAAGCCAAAAAACTCACTTTTACTATGTCTTGGTCTTTTTTCATTTGTTTCATAACTTTTTGTCCTTTGGAGGGTTTCGAAAACTTCCTTAAGGCACTTTTTTCTCCTCTTATGGTGTTGATTTGCTGGTGTCCTTTTTACCCTTCTTCTTTTTGATAACTTGGGCACTGATAAATTTGTCCTGGGCATGATTTTGTCATAAAGAACACTTGATTTTAACCTTCTTGGCATTTTTTGACTGTTGGTGACCTGAAGACTCTTTCTTTTCCTCTTTTTCCTGTTTTTAAGGTAGTAATAGGTTTATTTGCCAACAGTAAAACAAAATATATTATGCCATTGGTTTCACTTGGGCATTTTCAGAGACTCAACCTTATGCTTGCCTCTTCTTTTTTACTTTGAAGACATTTTGCATTTGGGAGGTTAGCCCTTTTAAGCGTATTTTTTGCCATCTCTCCTTTTGACTGCTTTGAAAACGATTATTGTTTTTAAAAACCCTAGAAGGTAGCTTGAAATTCTTTGGTAGCCATGCCTTGTAATGAAGGGAGGCTCTATCATTATCTTTTGATCATTTTGTCATTTTCATCCTATAAAGGAAAAAATTACTAATGACTAACACTTCATTCAAACGACCTTGCATATTTCTTCACTCAAATGACCTTGCCTTTTTACTCACTCAATTCTTACAATACATTGATGCTTGTCCTTCTATGTTATCCCATTTCCCCACTCATGGTTCCTCTCCTTCCTTTTCAACTATTCCCCCTTCGGTGACTTGGACAATTATTTTTTCTCTTTCCTCCCCCATTTTCTCCCAGTTGGCATCTCATATCCTCCTTTTCTACCATTTTCCCTCTTCTAGGGCTTTTTCTAGAATCGGTGAGGTGGGAGAGGAAAATATCTCCTCCTCTATGTGCCAATATTCTATCATAATATCTCCCATCCTAGGAGACTCATTCATAATTTCCCTGCTTTTTGTTCATTGAGATCCCTTGTAATATTCAAAATTAGCTTTCAGCTAGTTGGAATATTAAATTTTGTTTTTTCCACTTAGATAGAGGAATAAGAGGGTAGGGAGACAAATACATATCCTTAGTAGGAATAAAATCACTCCTAATGTGAATAAGGGGCATCTTAATAGCTGGATAAAGCACCCTCATGTATGAATATAGGTCAGAGCATGTGGATGGGGTCAAATTTGACCAAATCAACAATGCTGGTATGGAGGGAGTGGATTGTTAATGAGAGACAGTGCAGTGTTAATGGGAGGAATTCTCCATGAGAGTAGTGGCTTTAATGAGTGGGGCCCAAGGTGAGAAGGCTCAAGATGCATATAAGGATGGGGGAGGAAACCATAGAGGTCATGTTGATTATTATTATGTTTATGGTCTGTTACGACTTCTTGCACACTTCAGCTATTTAGTGGAGTCTGCTGTGCTGTTTAGCATAAGGGTATTCCCGAGCGGGAATCCCACCCTCATCCTCGGGTGACTTCGAGTTACCACCTAGGAGAGGTTTTTGAGCTACATATCCACATTCTAGCATTAGGGCAGCTTCAGTCTTCATCTACAACATTGTTTCTTCGCGGGTTGTGTTGCATTGCAGGGTAGAGGCAATGGATGATTGATAGGGCAATTTTCGGTGTTTGTTTTTCAGTGGAGAGGTAGCATTTCCATTGCAAGGCAAGAAAAGAAGGTCCTGGAGCATATTTTCATAATTTGGCATTAGGCCTAGCTAATACCACCTCCTACAGCATAGTTTCCTTCAAGGACTACGTTATTTTAGAGAGCATTTACAGAGGAGGGTCCATTGCTACATTTGCAGGGTTAGACTTTCAGTGAGGGGATCCACCTTTCACTTGGAGGATCTATTGGAGGAGTTCTATATATTTATATATCAATTTCAGCCATATCCTTCCATATATTCAGTTGCAATGATACTTCAGCCCTAGGGCCGTAGTTCACCATTTGTGTATTTTGTGTATTTCCGGAAACCCTTTCTGGGTTCTCTTGGAAGGTGTTTGAGAGCATAGATATTTATTTCTAGCATCTATTGAGACATATATTAGTTTTTATATATCATTATATGTTTCTAGTTGCAGCTATGTCCACTGGGACTGCGTTGTATTGATCTCTCGGCATTTTGTATAGCAGCAACTCTTCATGTATTTTCCTATGTGATTATTGGAGGCTTATGTTATATTGCTTGAGTGACTTGATCCTCAAGATTTTGTGCTCATTATTTATGATATTTTTATTAATATGGATCTACATTTGTCTCTCATCTTGGTGTATTTATGTTCACTACTATTTTCCATTTTTATGTTAAGTATTGCTTCTTTTCCTATTTTGGAGTATTACAATGGTATCAAAGCATAATCGTGGCTCAGCCTGTGTATTTCAGCCAATATGTCATCAGAAGAGAGAGAGCCTCTCACAGAAAGAGAGAAGAGGTATCTCAATAGAAACTGAAGATATGACTATACAGATAATAGAGAAGACAAGGGTAAAACTCCCATATCAGGAGAAGAGGATGACAAGGAGTTCCCCAAGATTCTTCTTCAAACCATGAAAGATATTGCAAGAGAAATCAAGGAGATGAGGATGGATAGACACAAGGAATCCTCTAAAGGGTTTCTACATGGATGAGGCTCTAACATTTCACATCACTGGCATGATCAACCAGTGAAGTAGCAAGTTTCCCAACACTCCACTATGCCTACTTTTTTAGTAGTGGGAAATGGAGGATTTCAAGAACAAGAAACTCTTAAAGATTACTTTTTTTAGTATGAGTCTCAATCTCAGAGATTCAAATATAATTTGAGCTTTTATGAGTTTTGTTAGATCAAGGACAATAGGAGACCCCAGCATCACAATAGAGGTGGAGGATTCATACAAAACAATGATCTTCACCAGACTATGGGTAAATTCTTCTTTCCCACTTTTGATGGGTCATCTAAATGCACAACCAATTCTTGGGTGGAGAAGCTAGACATATAATTCCATTTGAACCAAGTACTGGAGATGGAAGCCATCAAAATAGTAGTGTTGCACCTTGAGGGTGAGGCATGTTGATCAGTGGTTGTCATTGATGTCAACCCAAGCAACACCAGGGGATACCCCAGTCTTGCATAGGAATTTTGACCTTCCAAATTAATATATTCTGGTTCAATAATGTCTTTTATGGTTTCTACTTATCAAGATGTTTTTGGTGATATATGGTGTTAGTCATCAGTATTTTTCACCTGTTGATGATGACTAGTTGTTAAAGCCAAGTTTTCTAGCAGCTGATCTCCAATTTGTCAAATTTGTCAGCTAGAAAACACCCCTAAACATTTTTCCCTCCTACCTCTTAAATCAGCCTACGATGAGAAAAAATATAATTTTCAAGCCCTATCTAGTCTTAGTCATACTAACTTGTACATCAGCACCAAAGAGAACACTCCAAATCTGTCAAAAATCTCCCCTAAGTTAGGTAGTGGCGCTTTAGGCATTCCTCTCTTGGTAAACTATCTTAAAGCCAAAAGTACCTCTATCTAATGTCAACCAGTCATAGATGACCTTCCTATTTTGCAAATAAAGCTTGATACACCCTTAAGTCACGCCACTAACAAGCCTTGATGTTTCAGTAGTGCATATTCCACAAGTCAAACTGATATTAGGTGGATTTACAGTTTTTCAATGTTTCTTTCAAAAGAAGAAGTGTACCAGTGTTCCAGAAGACATTATTAAACTTAACATGAGAAGACAGTTGCTTCTCATGTGGTTTTGAGCTTGGGATGCAAGTACCGATCAGAAAGGTAATTCAATGAACTCCTGCAAACACAGCCAAAAAGGATTACATATCTCAGAGAATTGCCCCTCATGGCATATTGTCAATTTTTCACTTTTATTTACTTAACTATGAATAGGCACTACAAGGAAAGATGACATAGTTTGAAAAAGGGATGAAATAGCATCACTGTGTAAAACCTCCTCCAAACATGAGCAGAGGGTTGGATGACTGTGTAAAACCTCCTCCAAATATGAGCAGATGGTTAGGTCATTGGTTAAGAACTCCTTCATTTAATAAGCAGACGGTCAGGAACAAAGGTGTAGCATCATTTAAGGGCACAAGGCTAACAATGCTGCAAATAGCCTTAAAAACTTTTTTTACACCTTTTTCTCCAATAGATGAAACCACTAACACAGCAGTGGTGTTTCAAAGATTGATTATATGGTTTCACTGATTGAAAGGCAGAGTTTAAGTGCAGTGGGAAACAATTGGATGATTATGAATGGAAAAATGTTGTTAAGCAGATGGCCAAGCAGTGGTACTATGATAATCAAAGAGGTTTTGTTTTTCTTCTATCAGATATCTCCTTCAAAGGAAATCTGAAGCTAAAGTGAACAAAGCTTGGATAGGCTCATCAATGTGAAGAAAGGGATATGACACCATGATTCAAATTCAAGACAATATTGAAATAATCAAGCCATATCACTATCACAGTTAAAGGTCTCTTTATGGACATGTGAAAAAACCTTGTTGTTGCATGTGAGTCCCAAGGGTCTCTAAAGGCATTTTTTCCTTTCTAAACAGATATAGGTAAAATCTGGGGAGTACAAATGAGGTTCTTCACCCACAGTCAAAAGAAAATCTCAAAGAGCACCTGACAGTTTGATCAACTTCACAGTGGGCATGATTATCATCAAAACACCAGGATAGAAGAAATTGTCAAAGTAAGTTTTAGAGTGGTGATTTATCTCCTTCCAAGATATGGCAAAGGATGCCTCAAAAATCATTGATATGTCTTTGAGCAAGGTTTTTCCTTCAAGGAACAGATATGGACAAATAGTGACAGGGTTGCTACCTTAATGAAGGAACTGTGAAGGATATTTTAGCTTTTGAGATGACTTCTTCACTTTGGGAAAGGTCATATCTATGAAGACCTTCAAAGGTAGCATCCACATCATATTTTTAAGAATCCCAATCAAATGTAAGTCTTTATGATGGTTTAAGACTAAAAATTGACAAAGACAGTGCTTTGATTTTTCTATGTAACAAAATCTTTTTTCAAAAGGCATACAAAACCCTCACAGAGTATGTTCAAAAGGTTGTTGGCTTTTTTCGTCATTAAGAGGAGGGAAATGATGAGGAAATTGAAAATTTTGATGAGGGTATTGGTAGCCCTCACAGCAGCGAAAAGGATGAAGATGAAGCCCAAAACATTGAAGAGACAGAGCCTCAAATTCCTAGAGATAGAAAAGGCAAGAGTAAAGAGAGTAGCCCTCAAAAAGACATGCAAGAGGACAGTCAAAGCATTCGTGAAGAAACTTAAAACAATGGCAAGGATGAAAGTAACAAGGGCGAAGAGCCAATAGAGCATGTGCTAGCTGCCTCTACTAGGCAAGGGGCCATGATTTCTTCTCCAAAAGTGGTCAAGCCCCAGACATCAAGGAAAAGGGTACCTAAAACTGTAACTCCAAATGTTACTATGGCCCTCCGAAGCAAGGGGAAATTTCCCAAGAATCCCATTGTCGAATTACCCAAGAGGAGGAAGACCAAGAAGGCTACCCAAAGCAAGGGAAAGGAGAAAGAAGAAAGCAGCCATGAAAAGGAGAGAGACTTTGACATAATTCAAATCCAAAGTGATGATAGCGACAATGAGGCCTGAATCCTAGAGACTCTCTTGATCAATAGAGAAAGACAAATTGATGCTTTGAGGGCAGATCTAGAGAGGGCTAGAAACTTCAGTCACTTTTTGCAAATACAAAATAAACAGATGAGTGTCCACATGGCGGTTTATGAGACACTGGCCATCAAATATAAAAAGGAGGCCTCCAAGGCGCAATTTAAATTGGAAGAACTCATGGGTGAGTTCAATGATAGCGAAGATTAATATCAGCCCAGGAGAAAGAGGCCAAGAACCATGGGACTCAGAAGAACCCTTGAGAAACAAAAGGAGGAAGAAGCTACCATTCTCCAATCTATTCCTCTCACTAATTTGTTCACCCAAGAGATAGAGAACAATCGAGAAGCATGGCTCGAGAGGGTGAATGATCACTTGGAAAAGAAGTTGGAGAAGGCCAATAGAGATTTGGACCTTCAAGGGAGGATGACCGAGCACTACAAAAAGCTCAATCAGTTCGCCCGACGGAAATTGAAGGCCACAAAGGAAAAACTCAAGGAAGCACAAAGGAGGCGCCCGGCACCAAAAATGAATAAAGACACCTCAAAGCTCCAAATTTTGGCCTCAGCTTCACAACATGTTTCTGAAAACCCTTGAGGGTCATGCTCGCCAAATTTGGGTGAAATTCAACAAGTTTTGGTTTTTTGTCATTTTTTGGATTTTGGCTAAAATTCATGGGCATCGCCACTTCTGTTTGGGACATCCTTAAAGGATGAAAATGGTATCATTGGATGTCATAATTTCAGGGGCATATACTCGGCTATTTTTAGATCAATTGAAGATTATTTTCTCCCTCAAAATGGCGAAAAACACTCACTTTTTCCACACTCTGCCCCGTTTATCAGCAAGGTCTATTTTTTGGGTTTTTACACACAGGTCAGTTTTTTATGGACTTCTAGTGATCCATTTGGAGGAAACTAAGAATTTTCAGAAATTCAACATTTAGATCTTTCCAACAAGCCATCTCGGGCCTCATTTCGACATCGAGAAGGCCTCCAAAAGTTGTCGGCAAGACAGAGGACTTTATGTTGATATATTTCTTAAGTGTTTTTGTGAAAAATGTATCTTTCTAAAGTGATTTTTCCTCATGTGCGTTTAGCTATTTTTGGGCATGATTAGTTATGAAAAGTCAATATATTTTCCTTTTTTAGCATTTTTGAGATATTTTATGAGATATTTTGTGCCTTGGGCTTTGCAAAGCCTCAAGGACAAAATCAGATATTTTTGATGGGCCAATGAGATTGCAAGTTGCACTAGGAGGTTTTCCCTCATCTTGGCCTATATATTCCAAGAGAATTCATTGTAAATGAGGCTGAACTTGATGAATAGAAGCAATATATGGTTATACAAGCTTGGAAGAAACACTTGTCTCATGCATTGGATAGTTTCTTGAATGTTTTTGGATGATGAAGGAGGTCTATTGTTGGATTCCTTGACTTGGTAAAATGGTATAGTGTCCCTCTCTATTATGCTTCTTAGTTTTCATTCATAATTCCATGTTCTTGCTTGCTATAAGACAATAGATAATAGATTTGAGACATGCCTTTGGAGGGACCTCAAATTTCCTGTTTCTTTATAGCTTCTATGTTTTCTTCCTTCTTAGTCATATCAAAGAATCCTTGATTTCTCATTGATAACTGAAGAAATTGTTTGCTTGTTTCATTTATGGTTTTATGCATGCTAAGTATGATTCACGGTATGCCCTGCTTACTCATGGCTAGTCATAGCTCCACCTCTGAAACCTTTCTTTGATTGTTTGATTGTCATTTGTTGAACCAAGGAGGTCTTGTACTGATCTTGCCCTTTGCCTAAAACTATGCAATCTTGCTTCAAAGTGCCCAATAGCTTGAAATACCATGCTTAGGCATTTCCTCATAGTGATTTGAGTTGTTTGTTTGTCTTAATTGTCTTTCCCCAAAGTCTGATAGCAATTTCCTAAAGTTAGAGAGTCATATATCTCTATGTATTGCTTGAATGTTTATTTCTATGCATTGATTAGTTTATAGTTACATTACTCATGATTAATGGTTAGCCCTACCATGTTTATGTCAGCTATTGAACTATTTATGTTTGAAAGCCTTTGTTCTTCACAAACTTAGTGTCCATCCCACTCCATTTTACCCAAAGATCCATTTTACCTTGATCAAATCGGCCCTTCAACATACCTTGTATCACCATCTAAAGCTTTCTTGACCTTTTCGACCCCATAGCCCAGTTGATCTGACATCTTTTTACCTATCTTAGTCTTTGATCAGTTCATCCCTCACAAACCTAAAAACCAAAACCAAACACCTACTTCATAACTAGCCACGGATATCCCTTACTCAAATAGAGAGAACCCTCTCTGAGTCTAGGAAAGTTAGGTCCTTGGGCTCCAAAGATTGGTTTGATGTTACACTATCATTTGGCTTGTCAATCAGCCAAATCACGGGACCCTAACATATGGAACGCCATGATGGGGCCATGCGGTTTGAGAGATATTTATGTTTGAAGTTTGTAACCCCGGTTAGTGGGCTAAAACCCCATGGGGTTGTGACATGGGTAATTGAAAAGTCAATAATTAATAATTTTTAAGCTCCTAAAATCCATCCCATGTTCACTTGTTGCCTCCCACGTTCACTTTTTGAAGTCCCTCTCAACCTAAGCATTTACATAAATTGTGATCCTCATATCCTCATCATGTAGGGATTTCGCTACCTAAAACAAGTCATCGTGGCATTTGCACTATAACTTCTTTTTGACGATGTTTCAGAAGTTCAAATTATTATGAGGTGAAGACAAAATCCGGAGGAAGCTCCTATAAAATTTTCAGATCAAGGTGCGAAACATTTTCAGAGAAATGATGTGTGGAAGTTAGTGTTTTTGCATACTCCTAAACTTCATCTAAAAGGAGTGACCATGGGAAAATCGTCATAAATATCTCTCTAAGTATCAGATTGGAATTTTGTAAAAATTAGTGGATAATGAATAGACTTTAGTTTTAGCTATATTAATTTCAGAGTTGAATAAAGAAACAGTGACACGTGGCACACCATACGATTTCGCTCTACTGAACCAGTCCATAATTAGGGAATTCTGAGAGATTGGGCATAACTCTCTCGTGAAGAATCAAAATTGGGTTAGACCTATGGCATTGGAAAGAAGACTCGAAGGACTACTACAGGACCGAAAATCGCATATTTGAGATCTGAAATAACAGAGATACACCAGATTCAACATCGAGCTCCTAGAAGGTAGGAAAAAGCTAGATCATGTGCTGTCAAAGGTTGCAAAGGACTATACTTTCTAGGGCAGAAAAGAAAAGCAAGGTGCAGAAGAGGGTAGCATGACAAGAGCAACAATCAAGGTGCATAATAACAGCAAGAAGTTCACCACATGAAGTCTTCAGGTGGGCAGCATTGCATACAGTCATTGTAAAGGTATCATTGTACTAAGTCATTGTAAATGCATCATTGTAAAAATTGTACAAGTGTCTATCTGCCAAGAGTTGAAGAGGTAGTGTTGGGAGGTCTAGGATCATAATTAGGTGGTTGTTCCATAGTTGGGGTTATGGTCTAGTGTGTCTTCTTCTTCTACATCATTCTATATCATTGTAAAGTGGACCATTTTCCCTGGTACGGGAGTCCATTCTTGTTTTATTCTTCTATAGGTTGGTAGGCTGGTGCTAGGCTGGTGCATGAAGTCACCAAAAGGATCAAGCCTGTGAAAAATTCAGGGTGGTATGGTGGTGCTAGGGTGAGTTGTAGCTCATTGGGTGTTGGGGCATCCGTTCAGTTGAACAATGAAGAATCTCAGGCGTTGGAGCATCCGTCCAGTGGTAGCTGGAGAAGAATGCTTTTCTAGATTTTAGGAATTTGGAGATTTACTTTCAATTGTATTTGAATAGTAAAGAATTATTAGAAAATAATTCAGGTGGTTTTTGTCCCAGTGAGGGTTTCCACCTTAAAAACTGTGTGAATTTGTGTTCCTTTTGTTTACTGCTATCATTTTACAAACACTAATAATAATTGAAGATTAACTAATGATCTGAAATATTAATAATAATACTAATTGAAAGGAATACTGATTTACCCCCCCCACCCCCCACAGTATTTCCAACCATTGGTATCAGAGCTTAGCTCCTTCAATAGCAGTTTAACAGCTGGAAGGAGGTCATGGAGCATACCAAGAATGGTGTACCTCTGTTCAATGAAAATAATTATGCACTCTAGAAAGGAAGAATGGAGGTCTATCTCTTGGCATAAGGTTATGAAGTATGGGACACTGTTCAAAATGGATTTACACCAACCACAGATGAACAAGGTAAGAAGAATTTGGTAAATGATGCAAAATCAAAGAATATTATTATCAATGGACTTATTGAATCTGCTTATCATAAGGTGTTGGGTTGTAAAACCGCCAAAAATGTATGGGACAAGCTTGAGAATATATATGCAGGTGACTCAAATGTCAAAGAAGAAAAGCTTCGAATCTATAGAGAAAAATTTGAATAACTCATAATGGAAGAAGATGTTAACATTGTTGCATGCTTCCAATACATTGATGAAATAACCAACACTCCGGAAGGATTGGGAGAGCCAGTTGACAAGAAGACTATTATACGAAAGATTCTTATAATGTTACCAGGGAGATTCAACCCAAAGGTATCGGTCTTACAATACAGTGCAAATCTGGACAAACTCAGCAAAGAGGAATTACATGGATTTTTCATAGCATATGAAATGAGACTTGATGAAGAAGAGGGTACTTCGCATCTAGAAACTGCATTCGTTGCATCTAAGAAAACCAATAAGGAAAAACAACCTTCAATTGGAAAGACATGCAAGTGTGAAGAAAAGGGAGATGATGAAGAAGGTCTTTCAGATGAAGAATATGCTTACTTTACGAGAAAACTAAAAATTGGTAAGGGAAAATTCAAAGGTAGAATTCAGAGGTAGAATTCCATTGATATGTTTCGGCTGTGGTGAGGTTGGGCATTTTGGAGAAAAATGTCCAAACAGAAGTGATGGAAACTCAAAAGAAAAGGAACGCTATAATAAATTCAAAAAGAAAAGAAAAAAGAAAGTATTCAAAAGGAACTTTCTCTCTAAAGAAGATAGCTCATCATTCGATGAAGACAATGACAACGAAGAAGAAGCCAATGAGAGAGTATTGTTTATGGCCAAGCACAATAAACAGGAGGTATCAAACAACGAAGAATAAGGGTTGACCATAGAATAATTTTCTAAGGAGGCAATCAAGCTTATAAAAGAGTGCAAGGCTGATAAGATCCGTTCCAATACTCCTGAACAACAAGTTCAAGGTCTCAAAATTGAAGTTGAAGAACACAAATGCATTGAAGATTCACTTAAAAAGAAGTTGGAAGAAAGAAACCAAGAAAGGGAAGAATTAGAAGCCGAAGTAGTCTTGCTGCGTAAGGAAGTGAAGAAGGGAAAAAATGTCCAAAACTATGCCAACAGCTCAAGGACATTAGGAGAACTCATCAACAATCAACTGTTGGGGCCCTTGTTTTGAAATCAAACAGTTTTGAGTTGTGGATAGTACATGGTGGGATGCAACCATGGTAGGTAGGGAGCTGTCAAGGTTGCGAAGGAAGGAAGAACAAGTGGCACGACTGTTGCAAGAGTAAGCACAGATGGTATAAGAATGTGGCAGGAGATAGGAAGTAGAACTCCCGATGAACAGAGAGAAGTAGAAGACAGTCGAGCGAGAAGAAAGGAAGAACTGTCAGTTGCACTGGCAACAAAAAAAATAGGCATCTGGCTGAGCAGAGAGAATTTGGCATAGGAGGAATGAGTGAACAGGAGCTGTAGGAGATCTATGTTCATGTTGTTTCGTTCTCTATCTCTCTGTGTATTTGTGATCCAATCCACTAGATAGGACTTCTTTTGTAATCTGTTCGGTTAAAGCTCATGTTGAGGAGCATTGTAAGGGTTTGGTGCTGATAAGAGAATTATAATATGAACAGAGATTGAAGTTCCCATTATATGTTGTAATCCAGTTTGATTGATATGGTAGTAATTTAAAATTTTATGGACTATCTTTTTGAATGCATTTCTAAAGAATATCATCCAGTTAGTGATGCGTTCGCTTAAGTTCTGAGATAGTTCTAGTTCGTATATATATCTATTTAATCCGCTATATTGATATCAATCTTCTCCCAACCTTAGTAAGGTCGCAGAACGCCTCGGGTGAGACTCTCTGTTCCTTGGAGCAGGGTGAAAATTCCGGCGTGGTGCTAGACTACAGCGGAAATCCTTGTTGGCCTCTAAGCCAAACCTGGGTATTACTTAAGAGACCTTTTTCCTCACCAAAAAATTGTTCAGTTGCCCGGACCCGAAATTTCATTTGGGAGGTAGATCATGGTATCTCGAATCTTTGAAAGAGAAATACAAAGTTGGTGGGAAAACCACTTGGATCAGTTCATCACTCAGAAAGCCGAGCTGAGACAAGAGACGGAGAAAATGGTCAAAGATCGGGTTCTGTTTTCTGAATCCTTCGGCGACGTTTATGAGATCTTTTGGGGAAAGTTCCCAGAAGAACTCTACAACTGGTTGCAAAGGCTCTAGACCAAAGTAACCAAAAGAAAGTCGTAGAAGGTCTACCATAAGTGGGTACACGGAGATCTGGTGGCCCTTCATCGGTTAAATACTGAGTTGACCCGAGTTGTAGATTATTGGGTGGAATCTACCTTGGATGGATACATAGTTTGCAGCGGAGTGCTGCTAGTCCTTTTCGAGAGCAGAGGATATATTCAAATCCAGGTTACGGGGGAAACTGCTGAAGTAAATTATGTTGTGGATTAAGGCCTTGATAGTAGATGAAGGACTAATGGAATTCCAAAAATCTGAGATGGAAGCGTAAAACTCCGGTATTGGGGGAAGGGACTGGGGAAGAGATGCTACAAGAATAGTGAAAAAAGGGGAGTATGAGTATGGATGTCGAGACCTCTAATAGGCTAAGGGAGCGATGAGCACATCAAAGGGCGATAATCACTGAGAGGTGGAGAGAAATGGTAATAAAGGAGTTGAAGAGACAGGAAAGTAGTCGAAAGGACAAAGAAGAGGCACCTCAGATGATGAAGGAAGTGGAAAGTCGGGTGGGTCCCTAGGGTATAGAAGGGACAGCTAAAGAAGTTTGACAGGTGTGTAGGAACCTGGCCCAGAAGGAGAAAGGAAAGAATTCTGGCAGAGAAGATGCAGACGCATGCCCCGAGGAGATGTCTGATGTGGAGTTGCACGCTGCAATGGAGAAACTATTCCAAGAAAGGTCGGCGTTTATATCTCAAGGTACTCCTATTCCCCAAAGTTCAAGTATCTCCAGTCCCAACCTTCCCCTGGTGCTTTACCAACCACTAAGTGAAATTTTTGTTAAGTTATGTGAATTAAGTAAGTTAAACAGTATTCAGTCTCTAGCAGTAATACATACTGGTAGTAGAATTTCTAGTGGTACCATCTCGCAACCAAGAACCAATGGCTTCATTTTAGTAATGCATACTCAAGTGAACATGGCAGGATCACTTAGCCGGTACCCAGAGTTATCTGGGATGGGTAATGACGATGTCGAACAACACTGGTACCTCTGCGAGGCCATATGGAGGGCACGGCAGACACCAGATGTGGGGAAGTTGATAGAATTTCAAACCACCCTTAGGGAGAGAGCTCTACGCTGGTTTATGAAGTGGTCTGAAGCTCATTAGAATCCAGCAATAGCAGATGTGAAGACGGACCTCATTAAGGAGTTCAAACTGCCCCAAATAGACTATCAAGGTCTGTCAGAAATGTGGAAAATCAAGCAGCAGGAAGGAGAGACTGCTTTGGATTTGATGCGGAGATTCAAGGACGCGATTAGAAAAATCAGCTATCCAAATGATCCAAATCATCAGAGGGATTTATTCATCAAAGCTCTACTACCCTTGGCCAGAACTCTGTTAACTCAACAAAGGATTGAGACATTGTAAGGCGCACTGGAGCAAGCAATGAAGATAGAAGCTATGGCGAGTTACCCACAAGAGTTTAAGGGAGGAGTAGTAGTACAGGACCCCTCTATAATGGGATTGTAGCATAAAATAGCAAGATTGACAGAGAAACTCAAGGAAATTCAACCAATGCGGCCAGCAAGACCAAATGTATGGTGCACACACTGTCTAATGGAAGGACATGTAGTAACCAAATGCCCTCGGTTGCGGGGTCAGAATGGGGGGGCATTGGCCGCAGGGGCACAGTGGGCTCCACCAATGGGAGGAGTGGCACAGATAAACACCCAGGGAATATATCCACCACACCAACAATACACGAGGTTCCCTTCACAACAAAATCCAACCACAACTGAATATTGTGAAATATGCAAGAACATGGGTCATCCACCTCGCCTATGCCCTATTTTGCAAAAGTATTCCATCGTTCTGAATAACACATACTGTGAGTTCTGTGCTTCAAAAACACACAACACAAAGCAATCTAGAGCTCTGGACGCATTGGCGGAACGATTGGACCAGCCTTCATACTGGGTGAATGAGATCCCCCGAGGAAGAGGAGGAGGCATGAGAGGAGGCCGAGCAGGGGGTAGAGGTCCAGTAAGATGTTACAACTGCGATGAAGAAGGACATGTAGCGAGGGAATTTCCACTTCCTATAAGACCCTGGTGTTCCCAGTGCCGGGTTAATACACACACAACCGAAGATTTCCCTGAGCTCATTAAAAGATGGGAGGAAAGAACTAGACAAAGAGGAACAAATCTAGTAAATGCAGAGCCCAAGATAATGGAGACTCAGATGATGCAGAATGTGGCAATAGTGACATGAGGAGGCAAGAGAACGGGGGAAGATGCACATATAGTGGACCCGATAAAATTGATCAGGCCAGCATCCCCAAAACAGTTATTCAAACCAGAAAGACAAAAGCAATTTTTCCAAGAGGCAATAGAGACATTTGGCCAACTGGGATGAAACAAAGGTATTGAGTTATAGCAACCACAGGAAAACAATGAAATCCAAACCGATTCAAGTGCTATCATTCAAGAATGGTTCCATATCTTCCTGAAGATTGTTAACAACGCACCAATGTTAGAGTAGCTAAAGCAAAACCTAGAAGGACTAGTGCAGAAGAACATAGTGTCAAGAGAATCATCTGATGCAACCTAGAAGTACGTACAAAGGGTGAAAAGAAATAAAAGAAGAACATGAAAATATTTTCGAGTAAACAGCCAACTTGACGGTTACCAAATTAAAGACACCATGCTAGATTTGGGATTCGATGTCAATATTTTACCAAGAAAAACCTGGGAAGCATTAGGGAAGCCAAGGTTAACCTACTCTCCAATCCAACTTAGGATGGCGAACCAGCAATACATCGTGCCCATAGGGAGACTAGAGGAATTTGAGGTTCATATTGCGGGAGTAAAAACATATATGGACTTTGAGGTCATCGATATCATGGGGGATAAAGATCCTTATCCTGCATTGTTGGGAATTGACTGGGCCTTTGAAAATTATGAAATAATAGATCTAAAGGAGGAATGGATGATCTTTGAGGATGGGGAGGTCAGAGTCACTCAGCCACTCGACCCATATCAAGGTTCAAGATACACAGAAACTGTAGACAATAGAGAAGATGTTCAGCTGATGGACCATCTTTATCGAATGACCGTAGGGAAAAGGGAGGATTACATCAACCCAACAGCAGGCGACTCTATAAGCTGGAGAAGTATCCAAAGCTCAAAATTAGGCTCAGAGTAAGCTTGGGATGTTTGGCAGCAAGGAGGGTACGAGACCAATACAAGGAGATACACCAACATCCGAAAGATCAATTGGATCGGGACTGAGGTAAGGGATTACCCAACTTTATCCAATATGAATCATGTAGATATTTTCATAACAAAAATAGAGGATAGGGTACCAAAAGGACATAGGTTACCACTCATAGACACGGCGTTACAATCCACATCGGCAAGGTGGTGGAGTAACCACCGCAACTCACTGTCGCAATGGGACAGAGTTGCGCAAGCATTGAAAGCAAGATTTAAGGAAGAGGAAGCACCTCGAGTAAAAGAGAAATACCAAGGGAAAAAAAACCCCGTAAACCATCTAAAGGGATGTGAGGATAAATGGAGAGCTACAGGATATCCAAAAGAGCTATGGGTACACAGATTTATACACTCTCTAGACTTCATTCCACAAGCTTGGTACCTAACAAAAGAAAAGAAAAGGGGGACCCGCACATGGTGGGAAGTTGCGAATAACTTTACACAATGCTTCTTGTTCGAAGGAAAAATGGAACCGGTCACACAAGCTTTGCAAGCTATAAAGAAGGTACTATTTTTCCCAGAAAGTATAAAGGAGGATGAGCAGCCAGTTCCAAACCTCGGTGTCAGACAAAAGGTAGCATGCCAAAAGATAAACAACGAAATGGATGATGATAATCTAGAAGATCTTAGGCATTTGTATTTTGAAGAAATGAAAGGGAAGAGGCAAATTAAAGAAGAGCCAACGACAGAAGGGATTCACTTGCTACCTTTAAAAACCAAGAAATTAAATATTAGAACAGAATATAAGCCAAAACTAGCGACAATTGGAAATTATTGGGATGAATAGACAACTAGGGAAATATACAGTTTGCTGCAGGAATATGAGGAATTTTTCCCTTCATCGGTAGTAGATCTAAAGGGAATAAAAGGGGATATGGGGGAGATGCAACTAATATTGAAGCCTGACAAAATGCCTGTGAAACATAGACCATATCATTTGAATCCAAGAGTCAAGGAAAAAGTTAAAGCAAAAATCGACAAAATGTTAAAGGCAGGATTAATATTCCCAGTAGATGAAGTAGAATGGGTAAGTCCCATAGTGATATAGAACAAAAAGGAGAAGTCTGAGATCTAAGTCTGTGTCGATTACAGGAGCCTAAACAATGCCTGTATCCATGACCCATTTCCCACTCCGTTTAGTGATGAGGTCCTAGACAATGTTGTAGGAAATGAAGCATATTCATTCACTGATGGATTCTCAGGATACAATCAGGTACGGATAGAAGACAAAGATAAGAAAAAGACAACATTCACCACCGAATGGGGCTCTTTCGCATATAATGTTATGCCATTCGTCTTGAAAAATGCACTGAAAGTTTTTTCTCGTATCGTGATAGCTGCTTTCCGAGAGTACATCCACAAGTTCTTAGAAGTCTACATGGATGGTTGGACAGTCTATAGCCTATTAAAAGACCATGCAAAGTTATTGAGAATAATGTTTGATAGGTGTAGGCAACTTCATATCTCGTTGAACCTAAAGAAGTGCATATTTTCAGTACCATTTGGAACACTCTTAGGACACGTGGTATGTACCCAAGGAGTTTGTGATGCCCCAAGCAAGGTAGCAATGATAGTCAACATGGAGGCACCAGAAACGGTAAAAAAACTTAGATCACTGCTGGGCCACACAAGGTACTACCGGTGATTTATCCGCAACTACGCAAAGATAACGGCCCCTTTAGAGAAGATGTTGCGAAAGTCTGAGTAGTTTCACTAGACAGAGAATTGTCGAACATCCCTGGATACCCTGAAGGAAAAACTTGCAAGTGCGGCAATCTTAGTTCACCCAAATTGGGAAAAACAATTTCATGTGCACATCGATGCTTCCAAAATTGCAGTTGGAGCAGTCTTGGTGCAACCAGGGGACACTTCAGTCGACCACTCGGAATATTTTGCAAGTAGGAAATTGTCCACAGCAGAACGAAACTACACCACAACAGAGCGGGAGTTATTGGCAATGGTGTATTCCCTTCAGAATTTCCGCCACTACCTGTTGGGAGGCACGTTTAAATTTTTCACAGACCACTCAGCTTTGAAATATTTGGTAAACAAACCAGTCTTAAAAGGAAGAATCTGTAGATGGCTCCTACTCTTCTAGGAGTTTACATTCGAGGTGATCGTAAAGCCCGGAAGATTGAACCTAGGACCCGATCACCTGTCTCGACTAGAGAATGGATAAAATGGAGGATCTCTAGATGATCAGTTACCAAAAGCTGATCTTTTCATAGTAGAATCCATCCCTGAATATTTAGACCAAATAGCAACCTATCTCATGACAGGGCAGTGCCCAAAAGAGTATACATCAGTCCAAAAAAGACACCTGGTAGTTCATGCTACAGAATACCAACTCATAGTAGGACATCTATATAATATGGGACTAGACCATATTCTTCAGAGATGTGTCATGGATCATGAAAGGGAAGCTGTACTATGGGAATGCAATAGTGGAGTTGTGGGAGGACACGTGGGAGCAAAACCCACAGCATGAAAGGTACTACAAGCAGGATTGTGGTGGCCAACGGTACATATGGACAGCAAAGAATTTTTTAAGAAATGTGATATATGTCAGTGGAAGGGATGGCCATCCCAATGATGATGAACTTCCACTTCATCCGATAAAAGTACTGCAGCCATTTGAAAAATGGGCAGTCGATTTTATAGGACCAATTACACCAGTTGAAAGACACTCGCAGGCAAGGTACATAGTAACGGCGACAGACTACTTGACAAGGTGGGCAGAAGCAATGCTAGTAAAAAATTTCATGGTAGAGACTGCTGCTAGGCTTATCTTCGAAAACATAATCAGCCAATTCGGTTGTCCAAAGAGCCTGACCAGCAACCAAGGTACACACTTCATCAATGACACCATTAAATCCCTGCTCGAAAACTTCATGATACAACATCATAAAAGTAGTCTATATCACCCGCAGGCCAATGGTACAGTAGAAGCATTCAACAAAATACTGGAGAAGGGCCTAACAAAAATTTTCAATGCGCAACGGGATGACTGGGATGAGCGTATACCAGCAATTTTATGGGCATGCTCAACAACGGTAAAGCGACTGAATAACCAAACACCATTCCAGCTAGTGTATGGGAGAGAAGTATTATTCCTAGCATAATTCATCATACCCAGCCTCCTAGTCACGATGTCGCTCCAACTATCAGAGGAAGACTCGCTAAAGGAACGGCTGCAAGAATTACAAGGCCTTGAAGAAGAACGGTTTTTGGCAGAATTTCACCAAACAGTACAGAAGGATAGAAAAAAAGCTTGGCATGACCAACACATAAAGCGCAAAACTTTTCAAGTCGAAGGAAATGTTATAATCTATGACAGTAAGTACCAAAAGTTCCTAGGGATACTGCAGATGCATTGGCTAGGGCCATTCTACGTGATAGAAATCAAAGATTCAGGCGCAGTTTGGTTGGTACAACTGGATGGCCAAGTTCTACAAGGATGGGTGAACATCGCACGCTAGAAGCCCTACCAAGATTAAGTAACTCATTTCCAATTATAATAACTCTCACAACCGAGAGGAGTTATTAGGGTAGAATAGTATCAATAACTCTCTCACACCCGAGATGAGCATAGATAGGATTCCATTTTACCAAAACCAAAAATATTAATAAATAAATACAGTTGCGTTACGGGGACCTCAACGCAACCAATTGTAGTCGGGGAAGGGTAGTGTCCAACGTGTCATCCATGTTAGATAGAAAAGCGTGTCGAACATCAGCCCATCATCATTACACGTAGTACCAGTGTCAGTGCGTAGGATTACCAAGATTTGGAAATAATTGCCATAATTAGCATCACCCATACCGTAATAAATTTTCCATAATAAGGCATAACCACCAATCATCACGTCTACCCAAATCCTGAAACCACAGTCAGCATTGTCAGAACCGACCTCAGCCAGTAACTAATCACATGATCGTAGCCATTGATGAGGCCAAGGGGAAATTGATTAGTTATGGGGTATCATCAACCTCACCCGTGCCGGTTAATTACATAACCCGCATGCAAAGAAGTGCGAGAATGCCGAAAAAATCCAAGATAGAACCGACACCTGCAAGTGCAAACTTTTCAAGTCGAAGGAAATGTTATAATCTATGACAGTAAGTACCAAAAGTTCCTAGGGATACTGCAGATGCATTGGCTAGGGCCATTCTACGTGATAGAAATCAAAGATTCAGGCGCAGTTTGGTTGGTACAACTGGATGGCCAAGTTCTACAAGGATGGGTGAACATCGCACGCTAGAAGCCCTACCAAGATTAAGTAACTCATTTCCAATTATAATAACTCTCACAACCGAGAGGAGTTATTAGGGTAGAATAGTATCAATAACTCTCTCACACCCGAGATGAGCATAGATAGGATTCCATTTTACCAAAACCAAAAATATTAATAAATAAATACAGTTGCGTTACGGGGACCTCAACGCAACCAATTGTAGTCGGGGAAGGGTAGTGTCCAACGTGTCATCCATGTTAGATAGAAAAGCGTGTCGAACATCAGCCCATCATCATTACACGTAGTACCAGTGTCAGTGCGTAGGATTACCAAGATTTGGAAATAATTGCCATAATTAGCATCACCCATACCGTAATAAATTTTCCATAATAAGGCATAACCACCAATCATCACGTCTACCCAAATCCTGAAACCACAGTCAGCATTGTCAGAACCGACCTCAGCCAGTAACTAATCACATGATCGTAGCCATTGATGAGGCCAAGGGGAAATTGATTAGTTATGGGGTATCATCAACCTCACCCGTGCCGGTTAATTACATAACCCGCATGCAAAGAAGTGCGAGAATGCCGAAAAAATCCAAGATAGAACCAGAAAAATCCAAGGGAGTAAGAGAAGCAGAGCCAGAAGAAGAGCAGAGGAGGCACGCAGAAGAAGGAATTCAAAAGAAAAGAGAAGGATTTTTTCTACGGGTGTATCAAAGAAGAGCCAAAATGACAAGAGCAACACCGAGCGGTGTGAAAAGACAAATCAACAAGTGCGAGAATGTAGGGGCCATTAGTGAAATGTAAAGTGCCTCATTGATAAACAGAGCCTCCTGGAACTCTTTGAGTTTCTAGCTACAAAGAGACAAGTATATATGGAGAATTATGCCACCGAAGCAGGGCAGCAAGTAGCAAGAGTCTGACCAGAGTTCTAGGGCATTCAACAGTCTACTATATTGAATTTAAGAGATCTCCCGGTGTTTGGTGTTACAGGTGCTGCAATGCAGTGCACCAAATTCTTGTTGAGCCGAATTCATAATGTTTCACTATGGCTAGGGAAAGAAATCTCGATTCATGCGGAGGACATCCATAGGCTACCTATACTGTCAATGGAAGGGAGGGATGTTTCATCAGCATTCCATATTTTATCCAAAAGAGTGAAGAAGACCGGAGAAAATGACTACTACACCAAGTATGACACGAAAAGGGGGGGAAAGGAGCCAAAATCGACTTGATCAACAAACCAGAGGTCAGGTTCACCTGTTACCTAATTGCAAGTAAAATGATGAGGCACTATACAAAAGGAGAATGCACGCTGGATATGATTTCAGTTGCGGAGCAATGTGTCCAGGGGGCACAACTGAACTGGTGCTCATTTTTTATGAACGAGTTGTTCGAGGCTTGTGAGGACAACTACAAGAGGGCAACCAGATTCATCTATGGATATCTAATTATGGCACTAGCAATGTGTAAATGGAGGTTTCCAAGCATTCGAGTTCCTGTGGAGATAGCAAAAAGACACCCATTGGCAATGAAGTTCGTGCCTTGGAAGGTATCAGGGGATATGAGCACGAAGGAGGTAAACGCAGAAGCTTTCAGGGTATGGTACAGCCAAATGGTTGATGTTGTGATGAGTTAAAAAATAATCCCAAGGAGTCTGTTGGATGGTTATAGCGCGCAGATATGGTTTGGAGCTACCCACAAGCAAACCTTTATCAGACCAACGTGCGTACCAGAATCTACTTTCAAGATGAGGCCATTAAAGTTCCAAATTTATGAAACAACCTTCCACACAGAAGTATGCTCGTGGCCAGGAGTAGCGATGGAGGTTAGAAGCGGAGTCTACACTTATATCTTCGATGGGATGCTGCCAAAACCACTGTCGGGGGAGACTTCAGAGCAGACGATGACTAGGATGGCACAGCTGCAGCTATCCCCGATCATTGAGAAGTTAAACACAAAGGTACAGAATTTTAATAAAGTAGTTCAAGTGTTAATAAGTGATTCCATTGCATTTCCTAAATTTTCAAAATTTCAGGCATCTCACTCCAGACCATCTTCCACCACGGCCCCCCTAATAGCACCAATACCCAACATTCTGTTTAGCTCACCGGCCCCAACAACTAGAGCGTTGGTCTGGAAGACTAAAGCTGGGAAAACCCCAGCAGCAGCACCAAAAAAAAAAGGGCCAAGATCGCAGTATCCATTATAGTGGTTGATCTCACTGGGGATGATCAGCCGCAACCTCTAAGTATAGGCATGCTGATCAAGGAAGAGCCTGTTGTGGAGCCCCAGATGACCAGGGGGCTACCACCCTTCAACCCCCTCGATTTCTTAAATATTCACATATCCCCACCTTACATCGACCAAGCATCGGGCCCCGTCTCATCCACCATTCAGACACCACCCATTACCACGCCCTCCACTTCATCAGCCACCATATCAGACCCAATTGTCAAAGGAAGACCAAAGGAGGACCCCGAGGTGGAAGTTAACTCGGGTACACTAGAAGTACCCCTCATTAGCCAAGCCATGGTTCAGCAGGCTATATTCGCAGAGCATTTAAATAAAATATAACCGTCTATGGAAGAAGCAGGTGGTCAACTCCCCGAGCAGAATCCACTCCAACAAGCTAATCTAACAGCCCAGGAAACGACGCCCAATATAAACATGGCTGATTCTAGTAACAAGTTGTCGCAACAAACACCACCTCAGTCACCACAGGCACAATCAGCAAAATCTATTGCCTGCGGATAGCCACTGCAAGCACGACGGCCAGATCAGCGAAACTTGGATGCTGAGAGCATATAGACATGGGGAATAGCCCAACTCTATCAATTAATTCAAAGAGCAGCACAACAAGCAGAAGGGCTTCACGCGGACCTCCAGCAAAAATGTGAACAACAGTAATTACAAATCAGCGCGCTTACTAAAGAGCGTGAATAGCTGAGGACAGAAAAGAGGAACTTGCAGGAACAACTGGAGATAGTAACAAGAATATTCTGGGACGTTTGGCCCACAGTAATGACCAACAACAACCAAATACCAGAAGGGATGCATGAAAATGATATAGTCGAGTGTGCAGTCCACATCAGGGTCGCATGCTCAAATCTCCATCAAGAAAATGAGGAACTCAAAGTAGCATTGGCAGCCCGACCTGTGTTGCCAGACCCAGCAGTTGTATACTCAAAGAAAATATCAGAGAGACAGATCTAAGTGACAAAATTGTAGGAAATTCTGAGTACTGCAGCTAAAGAAGCGTATGACCTACTGAAGGGTCTACAAGAGTTTTTGACCTCGCTCACACTGAAGTCTCAACTGTTTTCATTACAGCTACAACAGGTATCAAAGGAGATCCGGGAGGCCACAGACCCTACTGGACTCAACTAGCTATATGCCCAAGCGGATGCTCTGGAGGTCCAGATACAGCAGATTGCAGAAAACTCAACTGTTGCAAAACAAGCTCTCCAGGAAATGAGACAGCCAATAAAAACCAGCGCCCAAACAATGCAACGACTGGTCTCTGAGGCCAATATGGAATTCCAAAACATTTTCGGTATCCTACCAGCTGTTTCTGGGGAAGAAGCGGTTGCACAGGTCACAGCACAAACAGACACGCTCATGCAAGGATGGCATTAAGCCCTAATGACCTTTCAGGAACTCAAAGAAATAGCTCTCACACAAGTCCCAGAATTGGGGCCCTTGTTTGGACAATCGGGAGAAAGGGGACAAGCAAGGAAGGACACAAGGCGGAGTGGACCGATGGAAATAGAGACAGTGAAGATCGATTGACTCGAGGCGACTCAATGGGCTATGGTCGGCGCCTGTTGGGGCCCTTGTTTTGAAATAAAATAGTTTTTAATTGTGGATAGTACGTGGCAGGATGCAAACACGGTAGGCAGGGAGCTGTCAAGGTTGCGAAGGAAGGAAGAACAGGTGGCATGACTGTTGCGGGAGTAAGCATAGATGGTAGAAGAATGTGGCAGGAGACAGGCAGTAGAGCTCCCGATGAACAGAGAGAAGTAGAAGACAGTCGAGCAAGAAGAAAGGAAGAACTGTCAATTGCGCTTACAGCAGAACAAATAGGCAGTCGGTCGAGAAGAGAGCGGTTGGCACAGGAGGAATGAGTGAACAGGAGCCGTAGCAGAGCTCTATTCATGTTGTTTTGTTCTCTATCTCTCTGTATATTTGTGATCCAGTCCACTAGATAGGACTTCTTTTGTAATCTGTTCAGTTAAAGCTCATGTTGAGGAGCATTGTAAGGGTTTGGTGCTAATAAGAAAATTATAATATGAACAAAGATTGAAGTTCCCATCATATGTTGTAATCAAGTTTGATTGATATGGTAGTATTTTAAAAATTTTATGGACTGCCTTTTTGAATGCATTTCTGAAGAATATCATCTAGTTAGTGATGTGTTTGCTTAAGTTCTGATATATTTCTGGTTCGTATATATATCTATTTAATCCGCTATATTGATATCAATCTTCTCCTAACCTTATTAAGGTCGCGGCACACCTCGAGTGAGACTCTCTATTCCTTGGAGTAGGGTGAAAATGATGGCGTGGTGCTAGACTACAGCGGAAATCCTTGTTTTCCTCTAAGCCGAACCTGGGTCTTGCTTAAGAGACCTTTTTCCTCACCAACATCAACGATATTACAACGACAGAACTGGTCTCGGTTACAAAGAAGAAGAAGCAGGACCTTCTACAAAAAAATACAATGAACCTATTGTTGGTGTCCGGATGTGAACAAATATTCATACCTCTTTTCCACATAAATTATCAACCCAAGGGCGTTAGTTATTTCAAGACTAACGCACACATTATATGCAAGATAAATCACACAATCTACTATCAGATCACAAGCTTTAATTTATGAACAAGTAAACTATTGTAACAAAAAAAATGGATTGCAAAATTAAAAAGGCATTCACAGCAATTCCAAATTTATACTGAAACAACAGTTACAAAACCAAACTAAAACTTAACACAAACAAAGAAATATAATGCAACACCTGAGCAGAAGATTGGGCCCAACTCTCTAATTAGGGCTATGGAAAACTCACAATTTATAGATGAAATGACAGAGTGTTGTGCATTCAATTAATTGGAAAAATACTTATGTTACAAAATCTGTATATTCTTGCTTAACCTTGATTCACAGCCCGAAGGTCCTCTTTATATAATTTTTCAGGAAATCACAGATCCCCTTTAACAACTACATATCTACAATTATACAATTCATTACAACAACAACCTAGTTGCCAAAAGGAAACCATGAAAAAGCCTGAAATATTGTTGGGGTGAAATGGAGTCTGTTGTGTTGTAGTAGTAGGTAAAGATAGCGCTGGAATTTAGGAGTTGTTCAGTGACTCACAGCTGTAATCCCCCTACTTTTACCAAATCTGTAAAAATATCAGAGTTAATGCTTGCAAAGGTAAAACCTCCATGACTATTACTTCATTAACCAAATATTCCATGTAAGATAGAGAAAAGGGGTTTACCTCATGCAATTTAGAATAATTAATGATACAAAGAGATAGAAAGGTGGGTGAAAATGGAAGATAAAAGTATAAAAATCCAGTACCCAACATCTCCCCCCAACTGGTCTATCTGCATTTCCTCATGCAGCTCATCATCTCCTCAGATCTGGGTTGGACTGACTATGATTGGCATGAAGCTGTGTGAGATCATATTCTTTGGCCATTTCTATCCCAGGGGGTTTATAACCTTCCGTCAGGACAACATCCTTCCACCAGTCTAGGTCACCGTTGTATTAAGGAGTATATTACTCGGCTGGCAACCAAATAAGGGGAAACTAAAACCTCGGCCCCATCCACCTGACCCCACAAGTTTGAATGCATGCTACAAAACGTGGCATCCTCTCTAGTGCCCGTATAAAGTTAGGTGCTCCAAATGGTTCTCAACCTCTAACGGCTGAAGATGAAAACATCCACCTCCTCTGACAACTGTCCAGTGCTTCCTTACGGAACATTGTAATCTATCTGACACAGAGGTCAACACACCATTTCTTGGTTTTCAATATGTGTTCTCTATGCCCCTCAATCTGTAGAAAGGTAAAATTCTTGTTATAAATAATTGCTGACTGGCCATGCTCCTTCCTCATCATTAGCGGCCTCGTGACTTTGTTTTCCTCAAATGTATCATAGGCCTTTCTCCATTAAATCTGATTGATGGTGTAGGAGGCAAAAGCTATTAAATGAATATCCCCCAAGAATGGAACGGGGTTAAAATCCTGTTCATGCCTCAAGAAGTAACCATGCATGTAGAGCTTGCACATTAAGTGTTGTCCTATGATATCATGAATTTTCAAGATACGGAGAAACTGAATGGTGTCCTCAATCTCATGCCAAATTTCCTTATATATACTCTCAAGACAAAACAAAATAAATTTTTCATGAACGAATAAGGCATAGCTATGTGCAGGAGGTCTGCAGGCCATTACCTGTTGTACCAAGGAGAATATCTTCTCCTTATCTGATTGTAGTAGTTTCACTTGTTCTTCCAATTCTTCTATTCTGGCCTTTTGTTTAGCTTTCCTTAGCCGTGCCTTATGTAACTGGTCTATGTATTCTGTAACAATCCCGACAGCCTGTCCTTGAACCCGCATTGTCTCTTTCTTATGTCCATTCGCAACAAACTGCCACCTCTGGATTTCAGTGGCCAAGAAAAATTCCCGGCCTTAAAACAACTGTTCAATCGAGCTAGTATATGTAGCTACGGAAGAGACCTCAATTTTTGGCTTTACTGCCTTCCACTTGTAGACTTTTACCTTATTTTTCAACTGGAAAACTTGCTTCTTCAACTCCCGAACCTCCTTCTTCAATCTCATGATTTCATTGAACTGCAACTGATACCTTTTCTTGAGAGTTAATCTTATTTTTTCACATTGTTCAATCCATTCCTGTTTGACAATAAATTCATTTTCTGGGCCTATAACAGGCTCAGGAGGCGGTGGAATGTTGTCAGTATTATCAACTGGTTCTTCTTTTAGGTCTTTCTAGCTGGGCTCCCTATCTTCAGGGACATTCTCCTCTATATTTCCCTCAAGGAATCCTGCCATTTGATCAGCATTTCCATTGACCATCCTGTGTTCCAGTGTTTCCACAGGAATTTTTGTCTCCCTTGTGAGCCTCTAGGTGTTCCAGTTGGGATTCAACAATTACTGGGCCAATATTGGCCATGTCTTTCCTGGGTTGACGAACTTAAGCACTGGTGGGACAGTTGTTTCCTCCATTAATAATTGGGACAAGAGGAATCCCCTCACCCCTCTAGGCATCATAGACTGGAATGGAGAATGGGGAATAGCTTCATCATCCTCATTTCCAGCTTGGGCCAGAGTTTCATGCACTACTACTTTAGTCGGGGTCGATGTTGGTTCTTGTGGAACAGCGTCGATTCTGAGGATTTTTTCCCTTCTATCCTCCTGCCCTTTGTGCATTATTTCCTCCTCTGTGGTTGATACTGTTATTTGTGGGATAGTATCGACCTCACAGGTTATTTCTCCTCTATCTTCCTGTTCTTCATGGATTTCTTCCTCTTCTGCGGTCGGCACTATTTCTTGTGGAGCAGTGCTGACTTCGCAGGTTGACTCTTCCTTTTTCCCTATTCTAGATGAATCGGGGGTGGTTCTTTTGTAACACCCCCACTTTTTTCAATATTCATATCTGCTTGGGCAGGTGATGTTGTTTCTTGCAAAAAAACATCACTCTCCATCCCCCTTTCTGATGTTCCACCTTCCTATTCTCTATTAACAAACGTTGACGACTGTATGAAAGTCTCAACTTCATGCACTATATCCATAATTTATTCATCTGTGGGTTCTTTAGGCGAGGCTGGTTCTTGTGTGACAGCCTCGACTATGTCACCAATTGTCTCCTCCATTCCCATTTCTTCAGGTTCTTCCTAATCAATCTCCATCTCCATCTCTTTTGGTTCTTCCTGGTCTAATTCCATGTCCTCTATATTTTCTTCCTCTGCTAAACCAGCCGGAGAGACGAGTTCTTCTTCTCTAGTAGCAATGATATTTTCTATTTCTTCTTTCGTTGATTCATAGAGTTCTACCCAAGAGACTCGAAATCTAACTATTGCATGCATGACCAGTAAACGCACCAATCTATGATTGGAGAGCACTGTCGGCATATGGCGCGAATGCCGAGCAGACTGTGCTGTATGCTGCAATTTTTTTAATAAAAATAAAGGCATGTTTAAGGAATGCACCTGAGCCTGTGGAAATCGAAGGTGAGTCAAAATGTTAAAGTGATATTTGAATAGGTTTGTGGCTCATCCTTCGCAGGTTGTGTACTTCATTACAAAACTTGCTACTTCGTTCCATGTATATGGTACAGACTTGCGTTTATACCCTCTCCCATATGGAACGACACTTTCTCCTGCCTGTAAGAATAGTTTGGGAAACTCTGAGAGAGGAACTCTCCGAGAAAACCACTACTTCCCTTGTTGTCTCAACCCGCTAACTTCTGCAATTATTTCTTCTGTGATAGGAATTTCCAATCCTCTTACTCATGAGAAATTCTCATCCAAATTAAATGCAAACTCCATTGTAATTCCTTTATCAAACCCCTGCAATCTATCAAAGTAGATATCCCATCCTGCATCAAAAAAAACTTTCCATACCTCTAGATTACTGCGGACCGAGACTGTATTTTCATGTTCATGCTGCATAGCCAGTCCGCCCATACTGTGGAGACTATAACAACACTCTAGAATAGAAAACCATTGGACAGAGTGGTGGACACCAAATTTGGCAACACATCATGGTGAAAAACGAGGGATACTAACGGTAAATACGGATGGTAATTCTCGGGAAACGAGGAAAATCATGAAAAAGTATGGTAAGTGTGATGAATGGAATATTAATTATTTCATATAAGCTGGAATGGACATGTTGCAGATCCCAATACGTATTTAATGATTATACGAAGTATGATAAGGATCGTAGGGTGTACTACGTAGGGAATTTTAATAATCACTTGTAAAATCATTATTACGTCGTCGTTAAATTATGACAGCACCCCCCCCCCCCCCCCCCAACTTAAAAGTTGTCATATGCAGCATTAATGTCTTCACATGGAATATTTAATTAAATCCGTAAAATTCAAGTGGAGACATACCTGGCAGCCTACCTGGACGAAGTGACGGTTGGTAGAATGATGGCGCAGTAATGATGCAGATGAAGTAACAACAGTACGAGTAGCAACATCTGGAGTAACAACAGTGCGAGTAACAACATCCGGAGTAACAGCATTTGGAGTAATAGCACTGCGAGTAACAGCATCTAGAGTAACAACATCTGGAGTAACATATGTGCCAGTAACAGCATCCGGAGTAACATCATCTGGATTAACAACATCTGGAGTAACAACATCTGGAGTAGCAGCAGTGCGAGTAGCAACATCCAAAGTAACAGCATCTGGAGTAACAACAGTGCGAGTAGTAGCATCTAGAGTAACAATGTCTGGAGTAACAACATCTAGAGTAGCAGTAGTGCGAGTAAAAACAGTGTGAGTAGCAGAATCTGGAGTAACAGCAGTGCGAGTAGTAGCATCCGAAGTAACAGTATCTAGAGTAACAGTAGTGTGAGTAACAACATCTGTAGTAATAGCATCTGGCTAGTAGTAACCAAGGAGTAACAGCATCGAGTAGCAGAAACCAAGTAACAGCATCATGAGTAGCAGCAACCGAGTAACAACATCATGAGTAGTAGCAACCAAGTAACATCATCATGAGTAGCAGTGACCAAGTAACAACATTATGATTAGCAGCAATCGAGTAACAACATCATGAGTAGTCGCTTCCAAGGAGTAATAGCATCGATACATAGAAAAAAAAATTGATCCTTAAAACATTACTCCTTAATAGTAACTCCTGCAAAAAGAAAACAAAATAAATAGTAACAATATTTATTCATTTTTTATTTATTTATTTATTTTTATTATTATATTTTTTTTAGAGCAAGGATGCAGAGGAATATTTCTCTGCGTTGCTAACCTTCAAACCAGATTTCTCAGAGAGATGTTTGATGAAAGCATCCTTAGAGGCTGGGCAGTGGTATAATCTCAGGCGATGTCCATTTGCTATGAATGTAGCACGTGTATCATCAATTGTGACTAGCCTGACTGTTCCATTATCAAATACAGCGTCCAACTTATAAGGTCCCATCTAGTGAGTGCAAAGCTTTCCCTTAAAATCCTTAAAGTAGGAGTCATAAAGTAATGCCCAATATCCCTTATGAAACACCTTGTTCTTGATAAACTTATCATGCCATTTCATTTCTGCTATTTAATAGCAGTAGTCTTCTGAACAGTCATTGAACAGATTTCATCTAGTTCATTGAGTTGTGCCAGTCGGTGTTTCTAGGGATCTGACAGATCCAAACCAACTTCAAGAGTTGTTATGAGCATAATGATTTCAAATTCTATTAGAAACAGCAAGGATTTCCCATAAACCAACTCAAATGGTGAAAACCCAGTTGTGTTTCACCATGTTGTTCTGTTCGCCCAGAGAGCTTTAGGCAGCTTCTGAGCTCAATCCCGACGATGGTATGCCATAGTTTTTTTCAAGATATTTTCCAATGTCTTGTTTTTTCTTTCCACTTGTCCATTCGCCTGGGGATGGTATGGAGATGTCACCCTGTGTTTGACCCCATATTTCTGCATAAGCTTTTCTATCATGTGTGATGTAAATTGTGCTCCTCCATATGAAATAATCTCTCTTGGAGTACAGTAATGAGCAAAAATTTCTTCAAATAGAAAATCCGAGACCACCTGCTCTGTTTCTTTCGCAATAGCTTTGGCTTCTACCCACTTAGTCACGTAATCTGTGCAGACCAAAATGCGAACCTTTTGCTGGGAGGGTGGGTTGAAGGTTCCAACAAAATCGATAGCCCATTTCTCAAAAGCTTCAAGGACTACCTATGCCTGCAAATGCATTTCATTAGCTTGACTAGGCTGCCCCATACGCTGGAAACTAGAACACCTCCTAAAATAATTATGTGCATCCCAAAAGATAGAAGGCCAGTAATATCCCATTTGTAGCACCTTATGGCCTGTTATTTTGTCTTCAAAATTCCCTCCACAAGGGCCATCATGGGCAGCCTTCAATAATTCATAAATACCATCATTAGATACACAATGTCGAATCTACTTATTAGCTCCTGTATGAAAGAGGTACCCTTCCATCCAAGAATATTGGGCAAGGTGATGAACAATTTTTCGTTGTTCCCTGTATAACAAATGATGAGGCACTTTCCCTGCAGCAAGATAGTTAGAAATATATGCATACCACGGAGGTTTAGTAGAAATTTTAAAAAGATGCTCATCGGGAAAACTATCTTCTATAGGTGTGCATTCATCATTGTTATCCAGTCTAGATAGGAAATCGGCAACTACATTATATTTTCCTGGTTTTTCTATTATTGTAATATCAAATTCTTGAAGAAATAGCAACCATCTTGTAATACAGCCAGGAGTGATAGGTTTATTCATAAAATATCTTATTTTTGCATGATCAGTATGTACAAAATTAGGATACCCATTGATGTAGTGCTGGAACTTGTTGATAGCATAAATGACAGCCAAGAATTCTCTCTCCATCACCGTGTAATTTAGTTCAGCTGGAATTAAATTCTTGCTGACATAGTAAACTGCATACGGTGTTTTGTCTACCTGTTGTCCTAAAACAGCTCCAACTGCTGTCTGAGAAGCATCAACATGTATGTGAAATGGTAATGCCCAATTAGGTCCTTAAAGGATTGGAGCCTTGCAAATCAGTCCCTTAATTTTCATGAAAGTTTTTTCACAGTATTCAGTCCACAAGAATTCTACATCTTTTGTTAGTAATTGAAAGTGTATGTGCTATTTTAGCAAAAAAATTTATAAAGTGTCTATAATAACCAGCACAACCAATAAAGCTACGTACTTGTGTGGGTGTCTTTGGTACCGGGAAGTGTAATATTACCTATACTTTGGCTGGATCAACTCGAATTCCAACAGCTGAGAGCAAATGTCCCAATACTATTCCTTCTTCCCTCATCATATGGCATTTGACTCTACTCATAGATACATGGGTCTGCTTACATCTTTTGAGTACTTTCTCCAGATTTTCCAATCCCTCTTCAAATGAGTATCCATATGGAATAAAATCATCCATATAGATTTCAATGTTTTCATCGACCAAATCAAAAAAAATTCCCAGAATTTCCCTTTGGAAGGTGGTAGGAGCATTACACAGGCCAAATGGGAGGACCCTGTATGCAAAGGTCCCCCATGGGCATGTGAAAGTTGTTTTATCCTGGTCTTCCGAGGCTATCTGGATCTGGTTGTATCCACTAAATCCATCTAGGAAGGAAAAGAACTTCTTCCCGGCCAAGGTGTCCAGGACTTGGTCAATGAATGGCAAAGGGAAATGGTCTTTTTGAGTTTCCTTGTTTAGCTCCCTGCAATCTAAATATATTCACCACTTACCATTATTTTTAGGAACAATAACTAGCAGAGATACACATTGGCTATTTGAGATGGGGTGAATGAAACCTACATCCAATAATTTTTGTAATTCTTCTTTGATAATATTCTTTAGAGCAGAATTCATTCTCCACTGGCGTTGTCTCATAGGGCGGAAATCTTCCTTAATATAAACATGATGAGTACATAAATTAGCAGGGATTCCCTTCATTTCGGTATAATCCCCGGAAAAATATTCCCAATGGTCTTGAAAGACTTTTAAAAGTTGTTTTGTCTGGGATTCAGAAATATTAGGGTTGATATTGAGTGTTTTCCCTGGTTCAATTTCAATCGGAATACTATCATGGGATGAAGTTTCAAGAATGCCTTTAATTTCATCCTCTGGTTCAATGTTTTCCTATTTCTCACAGCTAATAGAATATTCTAAAATCTGGTGAGTAGAACTGGAAACAGAACCAGGATCATTGATGAAAGTGTTAATAGTATCATCCTCGGTTTCTGTTTTGAATTGCAGGGCCTACCCTATAGTGAGGATTGGTCTAACTTCTTCAATTTCAAGTTCAGGCTCTTCTATTGGTAGAGTTTTCTGATTGGTTAATAATTTTTCGGATGGGCTAGGTTCCGTAGGAGGGTATAGAGTAAGATTATTTGTAACCATCCCATTTGATATGATCATATGCCCAGATCGGCACCCTATGTAAGAATCTATGGTTGCGAGCCAAGGTCTTCCCAAAATCAATGGGTGACCACCAACTAAGGACCATCTCTCTAATACGAGGAGGTCCACAGGGTAGTGCCATGAATTTTCTAATTTCCTTACCAGCTTAATTGTATACTTGTCTGCTAATTCCAAGATGGTAGGGGTTGGCTTAACATTTCTGAGACCTAATGTGTTAATTGTTTCGGAGGTAATAATATTGATGGAAGCACCCAAATCTACCAGTACATTTGGAATTTCAACCCCATTGATTTGTACTGTTAGAATTGGGTTTCCCGGGTCTCCATATTTCACAGGCATAGTTTTTCCTAGCATAACGTCAAACAATCTACCCATCACATGAATAGTTAACGGATCCCTTGGTTTCTTCCCAGGTTTCTTAGAGAAATAATATTTGAAAGTTTTGCATATATAGGTACATCCCTCATAGCCTGTAGCAGGGGTATTTTGACAAAGATATTTTTCAATTCTTCCAGGAAATCAAACTCTGCTTGAGGGTTTGGTTTATTCAAGGTCAATCTTTCAGGATATGGTGGAGAAGTTGAATGACCCTGATTAAGAACAAGTTGGGGAGGTGTCTGATTTTTTATGTTTTGGTCTGGTTTATCCCCAACTGTCCTATGTTCTGGTTCTATAACTTCATTTTCAATCTATTCTATGATAATAGGTGAACTGGGAGAATTTACTACCCACCCAGATCGTAAGTTTATTTCGTTAAGTCATGCGGTAGAAATGCTATAATATGGAAGGTTAAGACTATCTGTTTGTTGGACCCCTTTATTATTAGGATTTGGATTGGGCTAGATAGGAAGCTGGGGTCGAAGGGGTGTGTTTCCAGAAGGTACATTAGAAGGAAACTAAATTTGTTTTTGAGGCATATATTGGGGAAATTACATAGTAGGAGAGGGCCCATGCCAATTCTAATTCCATGAAGGGTTTGAATTGGCCTAAGGAACCCATTGTTGCCAAGGGGGTATTGATATTGAGACCACATAGATGAAAAAGGTGCAGACTGGGGACCCATATTAAAATTATTAAAATACTGGGATGGGTCCTGAAACATACCTGGATTCATAGCTGGTGGTCGAGGTTGCCATGGATTTTTCGCCCCCATGAAGTAAAATTGATCCGCTGCATTTTCTTCACTTGCCCCTTCAAAAAATGCCTTCATTCCTGGCAAGGAAGGGCATGATTTGGTGGTCAAGGTTGCCATGGATTTTTCAACCCCATGAAGTACAATTGATCCACTGCATTTTCTTCACTTTCCCCTTGAAAAACTTCCTTCATTCTTGGCAAGGAAGGGCACGCTCTGGTCGCATGAGTCTGTTCACAAATTGCACAGGCTTCCATTATGTTTAATGGGCATTCTTTCAAAGGATGCTTCTTTCTACATTGTGGGCAGAATATAGCCATAGTCTTCTCCAACTCTATCTGTTTCTGTTTTTCTTGTAGAGTGTCCATATGGGCGGATAATGTACTTAGGATATCAATCCTTAGGTTATCCAGTAGGTTTCCAATTTATGCCTCTGTAACCCCTCCACCATAAGTTTTTAATGACCGAATTCCTTGTCCACTCCTTGGAGCCCCCCATGAACACTGAATGCAATAGTCACAGATGGTGTCGAGGTATTCTTTTGAAATGTCCCCCTTTCCTACTATGTTTAGAAGTTGCAACAAATATTCCCTAAGTGCCTGAAGAATAATGATATTCAGAATATCCTTATCCAAATCACTATGGCCTGATCTCTGAAATATATGTTTGAATCGTTCCACACAATCTTCCATGTTCTCATCCTCTTTCTGTACGAACTTAAATATTTCCCCCTTAATGTCACGAGATTTACAGTAATCTTGGTATTAATCCAAAAATTCTTCTTTCATCCCATCCCATGAGGAAATAGTCCTTCCTCCTAAACCCATGAACCATCGCAGGGTTGTCCCTTTTAAGGTAGCAAAAAATATTTGTATTTTCTGAGCATCAGAGATATAGTCATATCCTCGACAGACAATGTCAAGTTCGAAGAGGAATGTATCAAGGTCTTTCGAAGAAAGCCCACGAAAATTAGGTAGAGCTGTTAAAGGAATGGGCTTCATCAGTGCATCACCTATAATGTTTCCAATTGGAAAATCAATAGAAGAACTTGCAGGTCCCATAAATATTCTACAATACTCACCTGGAATTTCAACTGGTTCTGCGACTGGTACTTGGGGTGATTCAACTGTAGGAGGTTTCACTGCACTTCGTTGGTCCCTTGGTGACACAAAATCCTTCAGGAACTCTCTTTCCAAATTGGAATTGCTTAATTCAACTGTAGGAGGCTTCACATCACTCCCTTGGTCTCGTAGTGACGAAAACCATTTCGAGGGTTCTTCTTCCCAATTGGAATTGCTTAGTTCTTCCGACCCTCTACTTTCCATTTATTCCCCTTCTGCTGATAGCAGGGATGTCTCCTCGACTAATACTTTATTTTTTGCTTCTTCCATCGATGAAAGAACTTTTTCTAGTACCGTGGATGGCACTAGCTGTTCAACTGACTACCCTTCGGAATTTTTCTGAACCCTTACCCTGATAGCAGCATGAGAGGATACTTCATATTTAGCCTTTTCGATGATATCTTGGATATATATCTTCCTTCCCAGATCCTTTTCTTTCTTTGGGGGTCTTCTTATGCCCCTCTTATTTAGATCATTTTTCATACAATTAGTGAGAAGAATTCATCTAAATAGAAAAAGTGCTCAGGACCTGGAGCAAGACAGATAGCTTCCTCCTCGAGACGAAAGAGTAGGTTCAAAATAGAAAATTGAATAAACTAAAAATAAAATCAAAGTTCAGGACCTAAAGCAGGGTAATCAAATACCCTCCCCAGGACGATAAGTTGGCCCTTTTCAGAAAAAATAATCAAAAAGAAGAAAATCTGAAAACTATGCTCAAGACTTAGAGCAGGGTAACAAATACCCTCCCTAAGATGAGAGATCAGTCTTAATGAAAAAGAAAATTAAGGAAAAACAGCACACTATACTTACGAATTAGAGCAGGGTAACAGATGCCCTCCCCAAGATGAGAGATCAGTTCTAAAGAAAACAATAAAAAAATAGAAAAACACAGAACACTACGCTCAGGACTTGAAGTAGGGCAATAAATTTCCTCCCCAAGATGAGAGATCGACCCTTAGATCAATTGCAGATGTTTTCTTGCACCTTGTTAGCCTTCCCCGGCAACGAAGCCAAAATGTTGGTGTCCAGATGTGAAATAATATTCAAACCCTTTTTCCACATAAATGATCAACCCGAGGGCATTAATTATTTCAAGACTAATGCACATATTATATGAAAGAGCAATCACATGATCTACTTTCGGATCACAAGCTTTAATTAATGAACAAGTAAACTATTGTAATAGAAAAAATGGATTACAGAATTAAAAATGCATTCACAGCAATTACAGAGTTATACTGAAATAGCAATTACAAAACCAAACTAAAATGTAACACAAATAAATAAAGATAATGTAGCACCTGATTAGAAGAGGGGGCCCAACTCTCTGATTAGGGCTGCGGTAAACTCATGATTTACAGATGAAATAGAAGAGTGTTATGCATTCAATTAATTGGAAAAATACTTCTATTACAAAATCTGTATATTCTTGCTTAACCCCGATTCACAATTAGAAGGCCCTCTTTATACAATTGTTCAGGAAATCACAGATCCTCTTTAACAACTACATATCTACAATTATACAATTTATTACAATAGCAACCTAGTTGCCAAAAGGAAACCATGAAAAAACCTGAAATATTGTTGGGGTGAAACAGAGTCTGTTGCGCTGTAGCAGCAGGTAAAGATAGCACTAGAATTTAGGAGTTTTTCTATGACTCACAGCTGTAATCCCCTTTCTTTTACCAAATCTATAAAAATTTCGGAGTTAATGCTTGCAAAGGTAAAACCTCCATGACTATTACTTCATTAATCAAATATTCCATGTAAGATAGAGAAAAGGGGTTTACCTCATGCAATTTAGAATAATTAATTATACAAAGAGATAGAAAGGTGGGAAAAAATGGGAGAGAAAAGGATACAAATCCAGTTCCCAACACCTATGAGATCTGACATGCATGTAGACTTCATTAGACAAGATTCGCTAGAACAGCCTTGGAAGGAAATTCCTCGACGAAGATTTCCATCCAGGTACCGACATATTTTTTATGGCTATTGTTATTCATGTCGAAAATTTTGTCATAAAGTTGTAGAATGTCACACGTACCCTAGGAACCAATAAAATTTCAAGAGATCGATCAAATATGAACCTCCGAGGGCTCAACGAAACATCAATAGATTTGAATATTTAAGAAATAATATTAAATGTTACAAATGTCAAAACTTTGGACACATAGCCAGAGACTGCAAACTTGAAAATCCTCTAGAAGAATCTTCGAAGCCACAGAACAAACGAACATGGAAGAAGAAGAAGACAGATAATTTTGCTATCACTCTCAAGGCTCAAAACAACAAAGATGCGTGGTATGTTGTTAGCAGTTGCTCAACGCATATGACTGGAGATAGAAAGAAATTTGTATCTCTGAAAGAGAAGAAGTATGGAACTGTGTCCTTTGGAAATGATGGATCTTCAAATGTTATAGGATCAGGTACCGTCACTCTCAGAAACAAAGATGCTCTAGCCAAGAATGTTCTACTAGTTGAAAACATGAATCACAATCTGCTCAGTGTTGGACAAATGTGTGATTAAGGACACACAATACTATTCAACTCCACAAAATGTGAAATCAGGAAAGGCAGGTATGGTAAAATTGTGGCTACAACAAGAAGAGCTCCAAATGACATATATGTTCTGGATGAAGCAACTAAAGCACGTCTACTAGCTAAAGAGGATGATATAATATTTGGTAGCAATGATGATCGACTAAGTAAGAACTTTTCTACAAAGATGCAAAGTGAGTTCGAGATGTCTTTACTTGGTGAGCTGACATACTTCTTAGGGCTTCAAATATCTCATCAAGAGAAAGGAATATTTATATGTCAAGCCAAGTACATCAAGGAAATGCTCAAGAAATTCAAAATGGAAGATTGAAAACCTGTCCTTACTCCGATGGTAACAGGTTGCAAATTGAGCATAGACGACTCATATAAGAATGTGGATCAGAGGTTGTACAGATCTATTATTGGTATTCTTCTATATGTAACAGCCTCCTAGTCAAAATGTTACACAAGCAGTTGGACAAGTAGCAAGATTCCAAGCAACAACAAAAGAATCACATATTATTTTTGTCAAAACAATTCTTTGATATCTAAAGGGAACAACATAATATGGCTTGTGTTATCCCAAGGGTAACAATATCATTATTCAAGCCTTTACAGATGCAGATTGGGCAGGAAGCATTGATGATCGTAACTGTACTCGTGAAGCATTTGAATATCTTTGCCAGAAGCTTGGGATTCTCCCAAGTTCTCATTAGATTTTCCTTATTCATAAAATAAAGGGGGAGTGGAAGTATGTATAGGTCCGCAGGATCGTTGTGTGTTAGGGGGAGTTACCCTTTTCCATTGATGTCAAAGGGGGAGATAATATTGTAGGAAGAGGTGTCATTATCACAAGGGGAGTACTTGTGTTGCCATCAATGCCAAAGGGGGATATTTTTTATCAATGGTTATCATTGATGTCAACCCAAGCAGCACCAAGGGCTACCCCGGTATTGCATAGGAATTTTTACCTACCAAATTACTATATTCTGGGTCAAGAATGTCTTTGATGGTTTCTACTTGTCAAGATGTTTCCATTGATATATGGCACGCCACGTAATTCTTCACGGTTTCAGAGATATTCATGTTTGAAGTTTGTCACCCCAGTTAGTGGGCTAAAACCCCATGGGGTTGTGGCATGGGTCATTGAAAATTAAATAATTAATAATTTGTAATCTCCTAAATTCCCTCCCACGTTCACTTCTTTAAGTCCCTCTCAACCTAAGAATTTATATAAATTTTGATCCTCATATCCTCATCATGTAGGGATTTCGCTACCTGAAACAGGTCATTCTGGAATTTTCACTATAACGTTTTTTCTACGAAGTTTCAAAATCTAAAATTTTTATGAGGAAAAATTGAAATCCTGAGGAAGCTCTTATGAAAATTTCAGATCAAGGTGCGCAATATTTTCATAGATATGATCTATGGAAGTCAGTGTTTTTGCAGGCTCCTGAACTTCATCTAAAAGAAGTGACCATGGGAAAATCGTCATAACTCTCTCTCTGAGTATCAAATTGGAATTCTTAAAAAGTGAAGGATATTGCACAAATTTTGGTTTTCTTTGTATCAATTTCAGATCTGAATGAAGAAACAGTGACATGTGACACACCATATAAGTTCGCTCTACTGAACCAGTCCATAATTAGGGCATTGTGAGAGATTGGGCATAACTCTACCTTGAAGAATCAAAATTGGGTCAGACCTATGGCATTGGAAAGAAGACTCAGAGGAATACTACAGGACTGAAAATCACATATTAGAGATCTGAAATAACAGAGATACACTAGATTCCATATCAAGATCATTGAAGGAAAGAAAAAGCTAGATCATGTGTTGTCAAGGGTTGCAAAGGACCAAAATTTCTAGGGAAGTGAATCAAAGCTAGGTGTAGCAGAGGGTAGCATGACAAGAGCAGCAATCAAGGTGCATAACAACATAAATAATTTCACTACATGAAGTCTTCAAGTGGGAAGCATTGCATACAATCATTTTAAATGTATCGTGTACTAAGTCATTATAAATGCATCATTGTAAAAATTGTACAAGTGTCTATCTGCCAAGAGTTGAAGAGGCAGTATTGGGAGGTCTAGGATCATAATTAGGTGGTTGTATCATAGCTGGATTTATGTTCTAGTGTGTCTTCTTCTTCTACATCACTCTATATCACTGTAAAGTGGACCATTTTCCCTGGTACAGGAGTCCATTCTTGTTTTATTATTCTATAGGGTGGTAGGGAGGTGCTAGGCTGGTGCATGAAGTCACCAACAAGATCAAGCCTATGAAAAATTTAGGGTGCTAGGGTGGTGCTAGGGTGAGTTGCAGCTCATTGGGTGTTGGGGCATCCGTTCAGTTGACTACTGAAGAGTCTCGTGCATTGGAGTGTCCATCCAATGGGAGCTGGAGAAGATTGTTTTTCTAGATTCTAGGAAGTTGGAGCTTTCATTTCAATTGGAGTTGAATATTAAATAATTATTAGAAAATAATTCAGGTGGTTTTTGTCCTGGAGAGGGTTTCCACCTTAAAAACTATGTACATTTGTGTTTCTTTTGTTTATTTCTATCATTGTACAAAGACTTATAATAATTGAAGATTAACTAATGCTCTGAAAGATTAATAATAATACTAATTGAAAGGAATACTGATTCAACCCCCCTCTCAGTATTTCCAACAAGGCACATGATTGGTGGTTTCATGGTCTTTCTACATTGGAGCATGCTAATGTGACTGCATATTCAAAGTTCACCAGGAGGTTGGTGGAGAGGTTTGATCGAAGATACCCGGAGGCACCTTTTATTGAGCTAGCTAAGCTCAAACAGTCAGGTAATCCAGAAACTTACATTTCTGAATTTTAAAACTTTTTGTTATGGTTTCTGATTTATCTGCAGCTAGGAGGGTATATATTTTTATTTATGGGCTAGCAGAGCCTCTACATGGGTTGGTTAAATCAACCAAGCCAACTACCCTTCAAGATGTTTTTGCCAAGGGCTAGAGATCTACAATATGCTTTGCTAAGGGTAAAGGAAGCATTTCAGTAAAATCCCACTTTTCCATCGAAGGGGAAATATGTTAAGGCTCCTCCTTCAAAGGAGAGCCAAAACAAAGGAACTCTTAGTGATGATGTCCAAAGAGACTTGAGGGGAAGGAATATTTGCTTCACATGCCAAGAACCATGGGCATCTGGACATAGATGTGTAGTAGGGAAGGTACACTATATAGAGGTATTCTCGGATGATGAAGAGGAGGAAGAAGAGGAGACAGAAGGAGGTCACAACGCTGGGATAGTAGGAGAGGATCCACCACCACCAAGAGGTGGGAATGGGGCATTTTCTCCAGTTGGAGGGGCCCTTGCATCTTTGTGGGGAGTACCCAAGTACTTTAATTTGAGAGTCTGAGGTACCATTTAGGATTAGAGGGTATCAATGTTGATTGATAGTGGGGCTACCCACAACTTTATTTATGCCCAATTAATGCACAGGAGGGAAATACCTACTTATGACTTTGAGGGATTCTCAGTTTTGGTCCCTGGAGCTAGAACCATGTAGTGCATGCAGTATGTTCGGACATTATATATCACAATGGGGACATACACCTTGACTGATCACTTCTTTGTGGTTGATATCCCTAACACCAATGTGATATTGGGTGTGCAGTGGTTGATTACTTTGGGTAAGGTCACCATAGATTGGGAGACTTTTCAGATGGTGTGGATAGATAAGAAGAGTGGTAAGCATCAGGTGATTAGGGGCGTGCACACTTATCCCTCTCAGACAACTTCCACACGGAAAACCGAGCTATATTTGCACAATGGAAGCAAGGACCCAACAGTCCATTCAATTATGCAGTTGACTTTGGCCCGTGACACATCACTGTTTAGAGGCATTCCACCAGGGAGGCCACTGGACTAGGAGTTGATGGGAGATGTCTCACAATAGTTTGCACCACTCATAGATCAAAGAGGGGTGAGGATCTTGGGAGGACTTAGCACAACGCAAATATTATTGGGTAGGCTCAAGGAGGAGGGAGACATTCTCCCAATATTAGTATTACCAACTCTCACCAAACATCTTGCGCTGAGAGGAGATGTTTCAGGGATGGATGATGGCACCATCATGCTGCAAGGAGACCACTCCATGGCTTTGGAGAACTAGAAGATACTTCCACATAGGGAGGAATCTTCCACATATGGAAGAGGATGGTGTACATTCATACAGGAATTGGCCAAACTCAGAAGGTTTTGAATGGGTGATAGCTTCCTATGGAAGACTAACCTCCAAAAACTTCAACCTTTACTTGAGCAGGAGTAGCTATAGGAGGGGTGGAAGAGGCAAGATAGCAACATCCCGGCATATGACTTTGGCATGGGATATGTTAAAGAAGAGGGAAACAACATGAAAGGTGATTTACATTGCAGACCAGCAACACTGTCACTATTGGGTATATATCCTTATTGGAGATCTTAGCTATTGGTGGAATACTCCAAGGATCTCTTCACATGCAAAGTACTTGATGGTCAGTTGTCATATGAGAGATATGCAGTGAGATATGGAGTCATTTATTATCAGAGTAGGATCTTCTTGACTAGAGCCTCTAATCTCAAGGAGGAACTACTACATGCATCATATGAGGTTTTTCTCTCCAACCACACTAATTTCATGGGAGCATATCATACTATCATGGAGGGATTCACCTAGGAAGGCTTTAAAGAGGAGATGCACCAGCATATCAGGAGATGCATGGGTTGTTTGGTGATTGAGGAGAGACACAAATACTTGGCAGAGTTGCCACAACCACTTCCTTTACCAATAAGAATGGGGGAAGACCCATCTATGAGCCACTTCACCAGCTTGCATAAGGTACATGGTAAGGATTTTGTTTTTATGCATAATGATCCACTAAGTATTTGTATTTCCTTTCCATCCATGTACAGTTCATTGCTCCAAAATGGGGAACTCTTTCCTATATAATTTTTGGTCCATTTGGGGCCATAAGTAGTGATAAGGATGGCCACTCCCTAGGAGATTTTGGGGAGATGATATCTTACTCAGGGTGTGCTCTGTTGACACCACACATTATTCACCTTCTCCAGGAATGTGAGAGGATTGTGGCAGCAAGAAAGTGGTTGGGAAACCACTCACCATATCATATTCTGAGGCAGTGAGGAGTAATGCTATGCTGGTTCCACTTGAGGTACTATTATCCTCCTCTAGTATTTCATGTGGTAGCTAGTGTGTCCTTGATTTTAATCCCATGTGTTGATGATGTTTTTGTCATAGTGGTTGGCATGATTGGAGGGATGGCACATGGACTAGATTTTCCCATTGGGAATGAAATTCCCCACACTTTTTATGCCTCATGCTTCAGGGGGGACATTAGTCAGTATATGGTTGCTACATTAGATCTCTTGTTTCCTTATGAGCTGATCCATTTGGTTAACTTGAGCACTTGGGAGGAGCATCTCATGAGCACTTGGGAGGAGCATCTCAGGGATGGATTGATTAGAGGACGCTTGGTTCATGAAGGGAGATTATAATTGGGATGTGTCACAAGGGAAGGAAGATAAGTTTTGCAACTCTCACCTTTACAATTGCTTGAGGACAAGCAACCTTTGGGAGGGGAGGACTGTAATATTCCAAATTAGCTTTCATCTAGTTGGAATATTAAATTTTTTTTTTTCCACTTAGATAGAGGAATAAGAGGGTAGGGAGACCCATAAATATCCTTAGTAGGAATAAAATCACTCCTAATGTGAATAAGGATAATATTAATAGCTGGATAAATCACCCTCATGTGTGAATAGAGGTTGGAGCATGTGGATGGGGTCAAGTTTGATAAAATCAAAAACGCTGGTATGGAGGGAGTGGATAGTTAATGAGAGACAGTGCAGTGTTAATGGGAGGAAGTCTCCATGATATTAGTGGCTTTAATGAGTGGGGACGAAGGTGATAAGGCTCAAAATGCATATAAGGAGGGGGAAAGAAGCCATAGAGGTCATGTTGATTATTATTATGCTTATGGTCTATTATGACTTCTTGCACACTTTAGCTGTTTAGCGGAGTCTAATGTGTTGTTTAGCATAAGGGTGTTCCTCAAGTGGGAATCCCACCCTCATCCTCAAGGGACTTCAAATGCCCACTCAAGAGAGTTTTTTGAGCTGCTTATCCACATTCTAGCATCAGGCCAACTTCAGTTTTCATCTACATCGCAGTTTCTTCCAGGGTTGTGTTGTGTTGCAGGGCAGAGGCAGTGGAGGATTGATAAGGCCACTTTCGGCATTTTTTTTTCAGTGGAGAGGTAGCCTTTCCATTGGGAGGCCAGAAAGGAAGGTCCTAGAGAATATTTTCATCATTTGGCATTAGTCTCGGCTACTACCACCTCCTACAGCGTAGTTTCCTTCAAGGACTGCTTTATTTTAGAGAGCATTTATAGAGGAAGGTTCAGTGCTACATTTGTAGGGTTAGAATTTTAGTGAGGGGATCAACCTTTCACTTGGAGGAGCTATTGGAGGAGTTCTATATATTTTTATATCAGTTTCAGCCATCTCGTTCCAGATATTTAGTTGCAGTGATACTTCAGCCCTAGGGCTGTAGTTCACCATTTGTGTATTCTGTGTATTTCTGGAAACCCTTTCTGGGTTGTCTTGGAAAGGTGTTTCAGAGCCTAGACCTTTATTTCCATCATCTCTTGAGACATATATCAGTTGTTATATATCATTATATATTTCCAACTGTAGCTATGTCCACTGGGACTACACTATATTGATCTTCCGGCATTTTTTATAACATCAACTCTTCATGTATTTGCCTATGTGATTATTGGAGGTTTGTGTTATATTGCTTGAGTGACTTGATCCTCAAGATTTTATGCTCATTATTTCTGATATGTTTAATAATATGGTTATACATTTGTCTTTCATCTTGGTGTATTGATATTCACTGCTATTTTCCATTTTTATGTTTAGTATTGCTGCTTTTCCTATTTTGGAATATTACACCCCTTACATCATAGGCCTCTAATGGGTCGTATCTATCTTCTGAATTTGAATTCTCATTTATATTCTCACCTACCCTTTTCCCCCAAATTCTAGCTTATCGAACCCTTCATTATTCCTTATCAGTTACTTAACTAGGATTTATTTAATGTTTAGAGTCTCGTATCCAAGTTTAAAAAATTCATGAGTTAGTGGGATTAATTATAAGTGGCCTCATTAAGGAGGGACCATGATTTTGATAATTGATGCCTCTCTAATGGGGATTTTTCACTGTTTAAAGGCTTGATCCATGAGACCTTAGTTATTAGTATTAAGTATAGTGTATGCAAGAATAACAGTAAAATACTCACCATAACTACACAATGCAAAATGACCATGGAATTATTTATATTACATACATGAATATACATGGATGTACATTTTTTACATTACATAAAATGCAAGGTAACCACATGCTTGATGTCATTACAACCCCTCCCCCTTTAATATAACATCATCCTCGGTGTTCTATGCGTATATAAAAAAAAATGAACATATACACATGCATTATATTAGAGCGTATAACTTTATACATTATTAAAATAGGTTTTCATATTTACTTTATCTAATGAGAAAATATGGATATGCTTCCTGCATTTGATATGTTTTTTCCCATGTAGCTTCCTTGGGCCCAAAGTGTTTCAATTATACTTTAACCTGCTCTGTTGCTCAATTTCAGAGCATGATTTTCCTCTGATCTAAAATTCATATTGGTTCTGACTAGAATCCTCCTTTGGGTCCACATGTAAGACAAAGAAATCAATGACATGATTAGTATCTCACACATATTTCTTGAGCAAGGACACATGGAAAATGTCATGTATTTTTACTAAAGGGGGTAAGGACAATCTATAAGCCACTCATCCAATTCTTTCCAGTACTTCAAAAGTTCCATAAAATCATAGTGCCAACGTAGCACATGATCCAATTTTAGGGAGATTTTCTTGGGTTTGATGTGACAATACACGTGCTCTCCAACTTGGAATTTCTTATGCTCTTTAAGTTGATCTGCATAACATTTTTGCCAGTCCTGTTTTTCCTTCAAATTTTTCTTAATGGTCTTCATTTTTTGTTCCATTTCCAACAGCATTTCAGGTCCAATTAGGACCCTATTTACTGGATTAGTCCAGCTAATAGGAGTGTTCAAACACCTCCCATACAATTCCTCGAAAGGTCTCATCTTCATGGATTTTTGGTATCCATTTTTATAGCAAATTCTATCAGTGCGAGGTACTTTTCCCATTTCTTCGGTTGGTGTATCACATACATCCTCAACATATCTTTGAGGATCTGGTTGGTTCACTCTATTATTCCATTTTTTTTGGGGTGATAGGTTGTGCGGAAGACCAATTTTGCCCCTAGGCCTGCAAATATTTCCTTCCAAAACCTTGAGTTAAACTCGGCATCTCTATCATAAATGATTTTCTTGGTGACTCCATTCAACCTCACGATTTCCCAAATGAATATTTGCGAAATTTCACTCGTTGTGTTGGTGGATTTGAATACTACGAAGTGTGACACCTTTCTCAATTTTTCAATTACCACCATGATTGCATCATGTTTCCTCGATGTTCGTGGAAATCCTGCGATAAAAACCATCTGTAATAATATTGTTGGGTGTTTTCATTCAGCCTTCAACTACTGACATTCCATACATCTTGTAATAAATTATGTTGCCTCTTTCTTTAAATTAGGCCAATAATACAACTTTTTGATGTTTGTGAGAGTATTCTAGTATATAGGATGGCTCAACTATGGTTTTGCATGGAACTCCTTGAGGATGAGCTTCTTGAATTCACTATTTTCTGGCACAAAGATCCTATTTTTGAATTTGATCAAGCCCTCTTTTTTGAGGTGATATTCTTGACCCTTCCTTCCCTGATCTGCTCGTTGTAATTATTCCCTTATCTATTGATATTTCTCATCATAGATTTCAGTTTCCAAAGTTCGTTTTCCAAGGTTAATTCCATAAGAGTTGATGACATATAGGTGATTTAATTGCACTTTTATGCTAAGTGCATCATCAACCATGTTTTCCTTTCCTTTATATATTTGATTTCAAAGTCAAATTTGCTACATGTTGTTAGGCACCTAGCTTTCCTTGCATTCAATTTCGACTGGTCAAACAATTATTTTAGCCCTCCATGATCTGTGATTAAAGTAAATCTCCTACCGAGGAGCTAGTGCCTCCACATTTTTAATGCATGAATAATGGTGGCAAGCTCTAGGTCATGTGTCGCGTATTTGATATCATGCTCATTCAGTGTTTGTGACTCATAGAACGTTACTTTTCCTTCCTGCATTAAGACTCTCTCGAGCCATTCCTTATAGGAATTGGTGCAAGATATGAAGTGATTGTCTAGATCAACAATCCTTAAGACCAGAGCATTGGTGGGAAATTGTTTCAATTGGTCAAAACTTGTTGCAAATTCAACCGTCGACTCAAACCTTTTCCCCTTTTTCTGTAAGTTAGTGATTGGATGACCTATCTTGGAATTCTTTTTAATAAACTTCCTATAGTAACCAACCAATCCAATGAATGATATTAATTATGTTATATTCCTAGGTACTGGCCACTCTATTATGGATTTGATATTTTCTGGATCCACTACTATCCATTCCTTGGAGACTATGTGTCTGAAGTAATGGATCTGGGATTGGAAGAACTCACATTTTCTAAATTTTACATAGAGCTTATGTTCCCTCAATAATTGTTGTAATTCTACTAAATTTTCTTCATGCCCCTCCTTGGTTTTTGAATACACCAATATGTCGTCAACGAAGACAATCATAATTTTTTCTAGATAAGGGTGTGATACTTTGTTCATTAGGCAGATAAAAGTGGTTGGGGCATTTGTAATCCCGAAGGTTACCACCACAAACTCGTAGTGCCCGTATCATGTTCGGAAGGTTTTATTATGAATGTATTCTTAATTGATGCGCACTTGATGATATCCTAATCTTAGATAAATCTTGAAGAATATTGTTTCTCCTCTCAATTGTTCAAATAAAGAATCAATCGACGATACAAGGTATCTATTTTTATGGTCACTTTATTTAATTTCTTGTAATAAATGGATAACCTAAGTGTGCCATATTTTTTCTTTACAAATAATTTTGGTGCTCCACATGAGGACACACTTGGTCTTATGTAGTCTTTATCAAGCATCTCCTTTAACTACAATTTAAACTCTACCAGCTCATGGGTAGTCATCCTATAGGGTGCCTTGGATTCCAATATTTCTCTTAACATTAGCTCGATATAAAAGTATACCTCCCTGTGAGGGGGAAAGCCAAGGATGTTTGGAGGAAACACATCCTTGTATCATTGTAGAATAGGGTATTTATCCAAGACTTCACTATCTTCCTTTCCCATGTTACTGCAAGATTCTAGGTTACTAGAATGTGTACAACAAATAGGGTACATCCTTTTCTGTGGCTATGCTTAGCCTACATAGTTGTGATTACTCTTACAAAGGTAGGTTTCTTCTTGCCTTATAGCATTCTCCTTTCCCCTATCTCATCTAGTAAGTCAATAACATTATCGTAACAACCTACTTTTGTTTGATGGGCATACAACCAATCCATTCCTAGTAACATATTATATGTGTATATGGGAAGTATATTAAGGCTTGATTTGGTTGTCATTCCATTGAGTTCAAATGCACATTATTTTACCCAATAGCTTACTCATCTTTTTGTCACTATGGTTAGATGGACCAACCATGCTTCCATATGGATTTCTTTGGTTAGTTGGTAGTGGTCCACCAATTCATTACTAATATAGCTATAATTTGAGCTAGGGTCAATTAGAATAGAGGAACTTTGATTACAAGCATTTCCAGCATGTCTATTATCCATTGTGGCATATATCCTAGGTAAACTCTGGGCTACTTCTCCCATGGTATGATATTCTTGTATGTTGTAGATATGTGGTGTGGAAACCTTTCATTCTGGGAAATATATCTTATACAAAGTTCCTCCACACGTCCAACATTACAATGGTTGTTTATCATATGATCTGTTATATCCCCTTATGGGTCGATGTACGTGCCATTTTTTAGCTATTTTGAACTTTGGTTGAGGTCAAATTGTATAAGCTAATGTTGAACCTTCCTTTTTACCTGTGGTGTGCATTTTTCTTCCTTTCTTATGCCATATTTTTGTGATCTTCTGTTAGGTCCCCATATTACTAGTATAGTCCCTTATTGTTATTACTGTAGCCCCCTTATTTTTATAGTTGTACCCTTGTAACCCCCATATTTTTATTATTGTTCCCTTACAATATTATTGTTAGGTAGGCTAGGATTATATTGTGACCCCATGGACTCCTATATATAGAAGGAGGTTCTTTCATTTGCATCATCCAAGAATTGTTCATTTATGTAATGTAAAGGAGGTTGCCCCCTCGAAGTGGCTTATTTCTAAGGCATTTATCTCTCTTTTATTCTATTTTTGGAGCTTGTTTCATAGCATTTGGTATCAGGGCTTTGGATTCTAGGGTTTCGCTGATCCAAACAAGTTATCGTGGAATTTTTGCTATAACATTTTTTCTATAGAGTTTTAGAAGCTGAAATTTTTACAAAGGGAAGTCAAAATCTTGAGGAATATCGTGTACAAATTTTAGATCTTTGTCCACAAAATTTTTAGAGATATGATCTGTGGAAGTTAGGGTTTTTTTAGGCTCCCGAATTTCACCTAAACAGGTCATCGTGGATTTTTTGCTATAAATTAGTTTCTACGAAGTTTCAGAACTTTAAATATTTACAAAGCGAAACCGAAATCTTGAGGAACTTCCTGTAAAAATTTTATATCTTGGTTCGCAATATTTTTGGAGATAAGATCTGTGGAAGTTATGGTTTTTTCAAGCTCTTGAATTTCATCTCAAAGAGGTAACCTTGGGAAAATCGCCATAACTCTCTCTCTGAGAATTGGATTGAAATTTTGTAAAAATTGGCCGCAAGTAAATGGAATGTAGTTTCATGTGTATTAATTTTAGAGCCGAAGGAGGAAACAGTGAGACGTGACATGACGTACAAGGGCACTCTACTGGACCAGTCCATAATTAGGTCATTGTGGGAGATTTGGCATAACTTTGTCTTGAAGTATCCAAACTAGGTCAGACCTTTGGAATTCAAAAGAAAATTCAGAGGGCTACTACAAGACCAAATTTCAGATATTGAAGATCCACAATTACAGAGATAATTTAGTTTCAATATCGAGCTCCTTAAAAGCAAGAAAAAGGTGTGTATTGTTTTTCAAATTTCATAAGTCTTGTTTGAAAAATCATTTTTAAGTGATTCCAAGGGCATATTGAGCATAGATATTAGTATTGGGTTCTAAAATTCCCTCTAAAAAAAATTCAACACCCATTAAGCCCTCATAATACTCTACTATGACTCATGAAGATGAAGAATTGCAACATGATCTATCAAAATTACAAGAGCAAGTGCACCAAATTTCGCTCTCACAAAGAGTAAAACAAATGAAATGGAAGTTTTTAAGAAAGGCATGGAAGTGAAGATTGATGGTTTGAATAATAATATGGATGGTTTGAAGAAAAGCGTGGAAGCTAAGATGGATGGCATGGAAGCTAGCATGGAAGCTAAGATGGATGACATGGAAGAAAATATGAAGGACAACATGGAAAACATGAAGAATGATCTAAAAGAAGACATGGAAGGTTTGACAAAGTTGCTACAAGAAATGTTTCTTAATGGCGAAAATATAGTAGAGGAAACTCATGATGAGAAAAAAATAAATGTTAATCATGATTTCATAAACTCTAATGTTGGATGGAAGAACCACCATTTTCCAAAGATGGATATGAGTAATTTTGATGGCAAGGATCCCATAACATGGATACTACAGATGGAGCAATATTTCGATCTCAATAATGTAAAAAACACACAAAATTTATGCATTGCATCTTTACATTTAGAACAAAATACATTTTTATGGTATCAATGGCTTTGCTCCCGTAAAAAAGTTGTCACTTGGTCAATTTTTATGAAGGAAATGATAGCACATTATGAGGATACAAAGAGCAACACCTTATTTAGTGTAATATCCCGAAAGGGAAATAGACAGCAATACAAGCATACGACAATATGGAAAATGCCAGAAATAGAACATAAAGCAAATACTCATAAAAATGCCGGGAATGCTAAGCCATTTTATTAATCTGAGAATATAATGAAATGCAATGGATAATCAGAATGATAGCACCTATTCTTGCTCAAGGCAAGTGAACAACTCTCTCAGAAAGATAGGAAATGGCTGCCGCAAGGAACTGTGTCCCAGCTGCTAGGAAACTGCCGTAAACTGTTGCTGCTGCAGGAATGAATTGAAACTAGGGGCTGATCCCCTTTCCGGAATGGGCTGAAAATCTGCAAATCACCTGTACTCGCCAACCCGGACCAAACCCAGAAACCATAACAAAAATGGACCACCTTTGAAAATCACCAACGAAACCCTCCTCAAGGAATTACATTGTCCCTCCAGGCCCAGCGCAGATGCCAAATGATAGATGCTGAAACAGAGCCACAAACTCCCTGGAAAATATCCAACTGGTAAAGACTGAGCCTCCACACCGGATCTCACTAAAACTCCTGCAGAAAACCCCGCACCAGAACACCTCCAACAAGAACTGCGTCCTCTCTCCCAAGGACTGTGCAGTCACCAAAAGAATCCCAGCTCCTCCGAAAAACAAACAACCAAATCTCCCATAAAATAATGAAGGAAAAACCTTGCCTGAGCAGGCACTCGAAGTCCCCTGGGGCTAAGGGCGAGATCTCCGACCGGAGACACTCAACGCACTAAATAGTGTTGCAGACAGGCTAAACAGCCAGCGTGCTCAAGAAGAAAAAATGTCTAGCTCCAATATCATCAACAACAAGAATTCCAAATGAGATGGCTCTCCCACCTTTTATAACGCTGGCCCTCCTCAAAAACCCTAACGTGGTCCCTCTCTCTCCCACGTGCTCCTCATAAGACTGCACAGAAGCTCCTAGAGGCTACGTGAGCCTCCCCTCATACGTGGTGTGGACCCCCAAGGCTCCCCCTTAAGTTATAACGTTGCACCTACTAGGGAAACACTTTATTTTATTTAAGTGAGTTAGACCCCCTTTCTCACTTTTATTTATTAATAAACTATAGTCGGAAAAACTATAAAAAAATCAAATATTCCAATTAGCGTTGCTAATTAGGAATATTACAGTCTCCCCCGGAAAAATGTTGCTTGTCCTCAAGCAACTGAAGTGATGGATGCTGCAAAATCTTCTCATTCTCCCAAGTGGCATCCTCATCCGGCAAATTATTCCACCTCACCAAGAATTCCCGGACCGTCCTGTTCCGCAGCTGCCTCTCCTTGGTATCAATAATAGCCTCTGGCTGCAACACCAGATGCCCCTCATCATCTGTTGGTGGTAGCTCATCCGTGACTGTCACCTGCTGGCCCAATGCCTTCTTCAGGCATGATACATGAAAAATGTTATGAATTTTGCTGCCTTGGGGCAGCTCTAACTCGTATGCAACTTGTCCAATCCTGTGTTTCACCCTGTATGGTCCATAAAAGCGGGGCTTGAGCTTCTCAGCCCCCTTCTACTTTAATGTCCACTGTCGGTATGGCTGTAATCGTAGGTAGACCATATCTCCTACCTCAAACTGTCTCTCCACCCGACCCCTATCAGCATATAGCTTTTGCTGATTATGTGCTGTGGCCATGTTGTCCTTGAGAGCTCGGAGGATGTCCTGACTCTCTTGGATCCAAATCTTGGCTCTCGGAGCCCTGCTAACACCAAACATCACATCCACAAAAGATAAAGGATGATACCCATACAAAGCATAGAACGGTGACATACCAATGGACATGTGATGCGTCGTGTTGTAGCAATACTCTCCCAAATGCAGCCACTTCAGCCATGCTCGCTGCTGCCCACTGACATAGTTACGCAAGTAGCCTTCCAGCCACTTGTTAACTATCTCTGTCTGTCCATCTGTCTGTGGGTGATAACGGTATCATTGTCCTTTCTTGTCCCCACCAAGCAGAAAAGCTCTGCCAGAATCGCTTCGCAAGACGGTTTGTCCCCCATCGCGATCATGGTCTTGAGAAGACCATGTAACCTGAAGATCTCTCTGAAGAACATCTCCGCCACCTGTGCTACTGAATAGTGTGCGGATATGGCAAAAAAGTGGCGTGTTCATCGATGGGTCCGCGACTACGAAATGCAATCGCCCTTGTGCTTCTGTGAACGACCACCGCGGTAACGGTCGCCGATATGCTCTCCCATTTCCCCTCTGGAATGGGAAGAGGCTGCAACAATTCTGCGGGATGGCTCATCTCTCCCTTGTTCCTCTGACAAACATCGCACTCCCTGACATGCTGGAGTACGTCCTCCTTGAGGCCCTTCCATGAGAACCTCTCTCTAATGGCCCTGTAGGTTTTGGTAAACCCCTGATGGCCGGCCAATGGTGAGTCGTGTGAAGCATGGAGTATCTTTTTCTTAAGCTGAGATCCCTCAGTCAAGAAGATCCTGTCCCTGTAATAGATAATCTCATCAACCACCCTGTACCTGTCATCCGCTACCTGTCCATCCAACACCTCACATGCAAACCTGTCCTTGGAGTACTCCACCAACAGTCGAGCCCTCCAATCTGTGTCCAAGCTCATAAGAGATAACGTGGCCGGTCTACGTGAAAGGGCATTGGCTACCACGTTATTTTTTCCTTTGACATACTCAATGTCAAAGTCATAGTCTTGGATCTTACTGATCCACTTCTGCTGCCTCTCCTGCAACTGCTTCTGCTCCAGAAAGAACCTGAGGCTGTTGTGATTGGATCTCACCCTGAATCGACTGCCCACTAAATACTGCCGGTACTTGGCCAATGCATGCATAATGGCCAACATCTCCTTGTCATATCTGGAATACAACCTCTCATGCGGAAGGAGCTTTCGGCTCTCAAAAGCTATAAGATGACCACCCTGCATCAATACCTCACCAATCCCCTCTCCTGACGCATCACACTCCAGGATGAATGGCTGCGTGAAATCCGCCAATACAAGCACGGGGCAGCTACTCATCACCTCCTTGAGCCTTTCAAAGGCCCGCTGTGTTGTGTCTGACCAACTGAATGCCCCCTTCTTTGTCAAATCTGTGAGGGGGGCAACGAGCTGTGAGAAACCCTTGACGAACTTCCTGTAGTAAGTGCAAATGCCAATAAATCCCCGAAGCTCAGTCACGTTCCTCGACTCTGGCCAATCTCTGATGGCCCTGATCTTCTCCTCGTGGACTCTCACCCCATCCAATCCTATAATATGTCCCAAGTACAACATCTCCGTCAATCCAAACTCACATTTGGAGAGCTTGGCATAGAACTGTTGCTCCTCCAAGATGCGCAATATTGTCTCAATATGTTGGAGATGCTCCTCCCAAGTCCTGCTGTATATGAGTATGTCATCGAAGAAGACCAACACAAACTTCCTCAGATGACTGCGGAAGATATGATTCATGCATGAATGAAAGGTGGCTGGTGCATTGGTCAGCCCAAAAGGCATAACCGAAGGCAAAGTACCTGTTATTGCACAGCAGTGGTAGGGTGTTACTGACCCTCACATAGATACGTGGTACCCGATCTCAGAAAAATCAATCTTTGGAAAGGCGTGCTCTCTCGCTCGTCCATCAACTCATATCGATCCTGAGAATGCAAGGTGCACACCATTTCTTGGTCTTCTTGTTCAGAGCCCTGTAGTCAATGCACATCCGCAATGTGCCGTCCTTCTTCTTCACCAACACCACGGAAGAAGCAAAAGGACTCGTGCTCGGCCGAATGTGCCCAAGGGCTAGCAACTCCTGAATAGCTCGCTCAATCTCATCCCGATAGGCCTTGGGATGCCTATAAGGTGTGGTGATCACTGCCTGTATCCGCTGCTCCAGCTCGATGGTATGCTCAAACCCCCAATCCGATGGCTGCCCTGGCGGAATATCCCCGAATACTATGGCATACCTGTCAAGGATGGTCTGTACCTCTGGGTGCACTGCCTGTCCTATAGTCGCTGCCTCTGATGCCCGCAGCTCTACTGCCCACTCTATATCTCCCTTACGGAAGGTTGCCTCCATCCGATGAGCCGAAACAATCTGAGGCGGATATGTGTGCTGTCCTCATATCTTCTCATGCCTCCCTGTCTTGGGATCATCCCACTCCATCTCTAGGGCCTTCTAATCCGTCGTGACCTTCCCTAGAGTGATAAGCCACTGAACACCCAGTATCATGTTGGTGTCCGGAATATCGACCACAAAAAAGTGATCTGTCAATGTATAGGTACCCATCGTCACTGATAACGCGGGAACATATCGAGCACATACCATGGTCTGATCTCCTGGGACCAAAACTGAAAATCCATCAAAGCCCTCAGTCTGTATACCTCTCCGCTCAACCATCTGTGCATCGATGAAGTTGTGGGTTGCCCCACTATCAACCAAAACTGAGACTCGCTGACCACGCACTGTCTCCTGTACGCGCAGCGTCAAGTACTTGGGAACTCCCCGCAATGCGGCTAGAGCTCCTCCAGTAGGTGCAAACGACGCACCACCTGCTGCTGGTGGTGGAGGTGGTAAGGTATCCTGTATTGCATGAAAATATCCTGCCTCCACATCATCCTCCTCATCCTCTTCCCCGCTGCTCTCGGATAAGACCTCAATGAAATGTGCTTTCCCAGCAGCACATCTATGTCCTGGTGCCCATGGCTCCTGGCAGGTGAAGCACAACTGCTTCTTCTTTATCTCCCTCCTGGCCTCATCATCAACCTGCACCCGTCCGGGATTCCCCTTGGGAGGCGGAATCCTCACGTCCTTCCCCTTAGGCTGGAAAGCATGTCTCTGAGGATAAGGTGTCCGAGTCCGGGGTAAGGCATCCTGTAAGTCCCGGGTCCTGCTGATAGCATCCTGGAGTGTAGCTGGTCTAGTCGACCTGACTAGGCCACGAAGTGGCTCTGCTAATCCCTCCACAAACATGTAGATCATCCGGGCTGCGGATAGATCTGGCACCATCACTGAAACCCTCAAGAAATCTGAAATGTAAGTCTCAGGGCTCCCAGTCTACTTGAGCCTCGTCAGCTCAACAAAGTGTTGTTCCGGATCCCTCCGGTCAAAACACTCTATCACCCTCCTGGTAAACTCGGCATATGTTGTCACGGTGGAATGCCCGAGTGTCGTCATCCCATGAAACCACCAGTCCTGAGCCTCACCATCCAAATGTAATGTTGCCACCTAATAGCTTCTGACTGCGACACCTGATTAAGCTGGAAATAGATGTCCAACTTTTCTACCCAAGACTTTTCCAAACTGTTTGATGAGCCATCAAACGTGGGCAAATGGAATCTGCTAGCTGCGCGGTGGTCATCATGATGATGCCTGTACCCTCTGCGATGATCACGGGGTCTACTGTCACGCTGGAGCTGGACAAAATCTCTGAATGAGATAAGATCTCTGAGCTCCGGCCCGTATGCTTGGTACTCTGCAAGATAGGCACCCATCTGGCCAGGCTCAGGCTCTGGCTCCTGCTGTGCTCCCATCCCTATGTCCTCTGCTAGGAAAGTGGGCATAGTGGATCGCATGGGTGCATGTGATGCCATAATGGGGATAGCCTCACGCTCCGGCATATGGTGGGATGTGCCTGATCCCTCACCAATTTGAAAACCCCTTGGGGTTTCCCGCTGCCTAACCTCCAGCGCAGTGAGTCTCTGTCCCACCGTCTCCATCTGTCTCGACATATCCTGCATTGTTTAGAGGAGCGTATCTCTATATCTCCTCGCATCCTCCTCGTCTGCCATAGGATCCTGCTGCTCTACGACCACCACAGGCTGCTCCTGCTCTGTATCTGTCACAGGCTGCTCCTGATCTATATCTGTCACAGGCTGCTCCTGATCTATGTCCACCACTCGAACATATTCCCCCTCTCCGTAGGTGTTCTCCAACCTACGCTCAATGTCTCTGTATATCTTACCTCTGTAAGAGATGTGGGGTCTATCCCTCGGCCTCATAGACTGCTAGTTCCACAGGCTGAGCCAGATCTATGCTCTGATACCACTGTAATATCCCGGAAGGGAAATAGACAGCAATACAAGCATACAACAATATGGAAAATGCCAAAAATAGAACATAAAGCAAATACTCATTAAAATGCCAGGAATGATAAGCCATTTTATTAATCTGAGAATATAATGAAATAAAATGGATAATCAAAATGATAGCACCTATTCTTGCTCAAGGCAAGTGAATAACTCTCTCAGAAAGATAGGAAATGGTTGCCGCAAGGAACTGCGTCCCAGCTGCTAGGAAACTGCCGTAAACTGTTGCTGCTGCGGGAATGAACTGAAACTAGGGGCTGATCCCCTTGCCGGAATGGGCTGAAAATCTGCAAATCACCTGTACTTGCCAACCCGGACCAAACCCAGAAACCATAACAAAAATGGACCACCTCCGAAAATCACCAAGGAAACGCTCCTCAAGGAATTACGTTGTCCCTCCAGGCCCAGCACAGATGCCAAATGATAGATGCTGAAACAGAGCCACAAACTCCCTGGAAAATCTCCAACTGGTAAAGACTGAGCCTCCACACCAGATCTCACTGAAACTCCTGCAGAAAACCCCGCACCGGAACACCTCCAACAAGATCTGCTTCCTCTCTCCCAGGAACTGCGCAGTCACCAAAAGAAGCCCAACTCCTCCGCAAAACAAACAACCAAATCTCCCGTAAAATATTGAAGGAAAAACCTTGCCTGAGCAGGCACTCGAAGTCCCCTGGGGCTAAGGGCGAGATCTCCGACTGGAGACACTCAACACACTAAACAGTGCTGCAGACAGGCTAAACAGCCAGCATGCTCAAGAAGACAAAATTTCTAGCTCCAATATCATCAACAACAAGAATGCCAAAGGAGATGGCTCTCCCACCTTTTATAACGCTGGCCCTCCTCAAAAACCCTAACGTGTTCCCTCTCTCTCCCACGTGCTCCTCATAAGACTGCGCAGAAGCTCCTAGAGGCTATGTGAGCCTCCCCTCATACGTGGTGTGGACCCCCAAGGCTCCCCCTTAAGTTATAACGTTGCACCTACTATGGAAACACTTTATTTTATTTAAGTGAGTTAGACCCCCTTTCTCATTTTTATTTATTAATAAACTATAGTCGGCAAAACTATACAAAAATCAAATATTCCAATTAGCGGTGCTAATTAGGAATATTACATTTAGCCAATTGATAAATCTCAAACAAAAGGGTTCAGTGGTGGAATACATTGAGGACTTCCAAAAATTGAATATAAGGGTAACTGATATTCCAGAGGAACACATGGTTGATGTCTTCATAGGGATTTTAAAGGATAACATCCAACATGAAGTTTGTGTTTGGGAACCTGATTCATTGGAGAAGGCATTCAATTTGGAAAGAAAAATTGAATGTAAAATTATGGTGACAAGGAAGCCAACCACTCACATCTATAAATATGGAAGTGTTGCTACTCCTAGACTTCTACAACCTACAAGGTTGACACCACAAAAATTGGAAGAAAAAAGAGCAAAAGGGCTTTGCTACAGTTTTGATAGCAAATACACTAAAGGTCATAAGTGTGTTGAGAAGAAATTATTTTACATAGATTGTGAAGAGGAGGAAGAAAATGAACAAGAAAATTCAAAAGAAGAGGATATACACCAGGAACCAACCGTACAAGAAGAAGAAATGAGTCTGACCATATCGTGTAATTCATTGGTAGGAATTACCACTCCTAAAACTCTCAAGATAGAAGGACATATCAACAATAAAAATCTAATAGTGTTGATTGATTCAGGTAGTACCCATAATTTTATTCATTGTAAGGTAGCCAAGGAATTGAATTGTTTCCTATACCTTGCACCAGAATGTCAAGTGATGGTTTCAAATGGAGGAACTATAAATTTCTCTGGAAAATTCCATAATATCAAGCTAACTATGGGGAAATATGTATTGAATAGTCCAATCCTTTCCATTCCAATGGGAGGTGTTGTTGTTGTAATAGGAGTACAATGGTTACGATCTTTGGGGACGGTAGCTTTTAATTTTCAAGAACTTTTCTTGAAAATTTTTTTGGAAGGAAAGGAAATCGAATTACGGGGTATCACAGGGCAGCCGAGAAATATAATAAGCTCTAATGTCATGACAAATCTTTTGAAGAAATAACAACAAAGCGTAATTTCACAATTATGCTCACTAAAAGTTCCAACATCAAAATCATCTATTTCTCCAAATCTCTAAAAATTCTTAGACAATCATTCCAAGGTGTTTGAAACTCCTAAAGGACTCCCACCTATTCGTGATCATGATCATGCTATTCATTTGATTCTAGGAAGTGTTCCTCCAAACATCAGGCCTTACAGATATCCTTATGTCCAAAAGAACGAAATTGAACGAATGATTGTAGAAATGTTAGAGGTTGGTATAATTCAACCTAGTCAAAGTTCTTTATCTGCTATAGTATTATTGGTGCACAAGAAGGATGGATCATGGTGCATGCGTCTAGATTATAGGGAGCTCAATAAGCTCACTATCAAAGATAAATTTCCCATTCCTGTGATTGATTAATTATTGGATGAATTACATGGTGCAATTTATTTTACCAAGTTGGATCTTCGTTCAGGATATCATCAAATTAGAATGAAGACTAAATATATTCCGAAAACAACATTTCGAACTCATGAGTGTCATTAAGAATTTTTAGGCATGCCTTTTTACCTTACCAATGCACCCTCTACATTTCAAGGGTTGATGAATTCCATTTTCAAACCCTTCCTTAGAAAATTTATGCTAGTATTTTTTTATGACATACTAATCTACAACAGGTCTTGGAAGGATCATGTTTAACATGTTGACAGGGTGCTCAAACTATTGGAGGAGAAACAATTATATGAAAAAACATCCAAATGTTTCTTTGGAGTATAAGAGGTGGAATATCTAGGTCATTTTGTATCTCACGAGGGTGTTAAGGTAGACCCTAACAAAATTAAAGCCATTAAGGAATGGAAAGTCCCCACAACCATAAAGTAGTTGCGAGGATTTCTCAAGTTAACATGGTATTATCGCAAGTTTGTTAAGAATTATGGGAGAATAGAAGTACCTATAAGAACATCATTGAAGAAAGATGCATTTTCATGGACTCCTGAAGCAACTAAGGCCTCTTAACATCTTAAAGAGGCAATGTGCATAGCACCAGCCTTAGCTATGCCAGACTTCACAAAAACCTTTATTGTGGAATTTGATGCCTCAGGAAATGGAATAGGTGTTGTTTTAATGCAAGAAGGAAGACCCATTTATTTTGAAAGTCGTCCAATCAAAGGAAAGTATTTACAGAAAGCTATTTATGATAAGGAAATGTTGGCAATACTACATGCACTAAAGAAATGACAACATTACCTAATGGGAAGGCACTTCAAGGTAAAAACTAATCATGATAGTCTTAAACATTTTTTGGAACAAAGGCTATCTTTAGAAGAGTAGCAAAAATGGGTCACAAAGATGTTGGGTTATGAATTTGAAATCATCTACAAAAAGGGAAGCTAAATGTTGTTGCAGATGCACTCTCAAGAAAGGATGAAGAGGTGAAAGCATTGCTTTGTGAAATTTCTATTATCCAACCATATTGGATAACCGAAGCAAGGGATGAATGGAAGAAGGACAAAGGAGTGTGGACACTCATTCAAACGTTGCAACAAGATACTAGTACATCTGATACATTTAGTTGGAAAAATGATTCCTTATGGTACAAAGGTCGCTTATATATTTGTAAGAATTCCCAACTAAAACAAAATATTCTTTTGGAATTGCACACTTCTCCTTTAGGAGGACACAGGATTTTTAAAAACTTACCATAGGGTGAAGAAAGAATTTTTTGGGATGGCCTTAAATATGATATTCAAAATTTTGTGGCTGAATGTTTCGTTTTCTAGCAAAATAAAATTGAGACAATTAAGACCCCGGGTCTTCTACAGCCTTTATCTCTTCCAAGTCAACGTTGGGAGGATATTTTAATGGATTTTATCGCAGGTTTACCTAATTCCGAAGGAAAGAGTGTCATCATGGTGGTAGTTGATAGACTTGCCAAGTATGCACACTTTTGTGCATTATCTTATCCATTTAAAGCAAGTACAGTTGCTACTGCATTTATGGAAACAATTCCAAAACTACATGGGAACCCAAAGATTATGGTAAGTGAGAGAGATCCCATTTTTATTGGAAATGTTTGGACTGAATTGTTTTCTTGTTTGGGTACTCAACTAGCTCATAGCTCATCTTATCATCCTCGATCTGATGGTCAAACTGAGATAGTGAACAAATGTTTGGAAGGTTATATTCGTTGTTTTGTATCTGATAAACAAACACAATGGGTCAAGTGGTTACCTCTGGATGAATGGTGGTATAACACTTCCTTCCATACTGCAGCAAAAATGACCCCATTTATGGCACTTTATGGATATCATCCACCGTACATCACGTCATATTTAAGAGAAAATTCTAAGGTGCAAGCAGTGGAAGATCACATCGAGCATCAACATCAAGTTCTCTAACTCTTAAAGGATAACTTAAATTTGGCATAAAATCGAATGAAGCAATAGGAAGATCAAAATCACAGCGAGAGAATTTTTGATGTAGGAGACTGGGTATTTTTACGGCTACAACCATACAAACAAATTTTCATCAAGCAAGCTAAGAAGGATAATAAATTATTGCCAAAATACTATGGCCCTTACAAGGTGTTGCAAAAGATTGGTACCATGGCATACAAATTGGAGCTTCCTGCTTCTTCGCGAGTGCATCCAGTTTTCCATGTTTCATTCTTAAAGAAGGTTATAGGTGACAAACTTCCAATTCAAACAATATTTCCAGAACTTGACGAGGAAGGAAAAATCATATTGGAACCTGAAACAATCACAGAAACAAGAACTTGACAGCTACGAAATCGATCAATTTAAGAGTATCTCATCAAGTGGAAGAGCTTACCCACTGAAAATTCTACATGGGAGGATGAGAATTTTATACAGAAGCATCCAGAGCTACTCAAGCGTTGAGGACAACACTTTTTTAAAGGAGAGCGGCATGTTAGGTCCCCATATTACTAGTATATTCCCTTATTGTTATTAGTGTAGCCCCCTTATTGCTATTTTTGTACCCCTATAACCCCCATATTGTTATTATTGTTCCCTTACATTATTATCGTTAGGTTGGCTAGGATTATATTGTGACCCCATGCTATATATAGAAGGAGGTTCTGTCATTTGTATTATCCAAGAATTGTTTATTTATGTAATGTAAAGGAGGTTTCCCCCTCGAAGTGGCTTATTTGTAAGGCGTTGATCTCTCTTTTCTTCTATTTTTGGAGCTGGTTTCATAACATTATTCCTATTTCCTTCTGGTATCCAACCACGGGGGCTTCACTAGGGGAGAAATACTATACCATATGGGTTCATATTGGGGGATATCTATTGAGAAAAAAATGACATAGTATACTGGGGGTAAAGTGTTTTATATTGGTAGGTATAAAAATGGAGCTTAAATTTAATGAAAAAATGCAAAAGGGTATAAAATTTTCTAATGAAAATATGGATACCTACAATATCTAGCGAAAGTATGGGTTTTTTAAATTGGAAAGGTGTATTGGGTTTGTATTGGTAAGGGGTTAAACAATTTTATTTTTAAAGTTATTTTCTAATATCTATTCAAATCATGGGTATTGTTTAGTATGCCACAAACGCACGTGATATGTCAGAGGTTCATTGAGTAAAGCCCCCATGCCTTTGACCCCCCTTATTTTCTGGCATGCGTATTGATTGCTCATAGAAATGCTTCAATTTTATGATGGCATCCTCTAATGTCTGAGGTTCATCAAATTCAATGGGATCCTTAAAGGACTAGGGTAGTTGACTAAAAAAACTTTGGACCATTGCCTTCTCCTCCTTCAGGTAGGGCACATATTGCAACAACTCTATAAAATTGGTGAAATATTCATCATCAACATTTATCCCATTTTGATCTCATAGAATCCTTTTGCTTTGTTGTCGAAATATCTCTCAGATATATATTTCTTCTGAAATAGTTCTTCAAATTCTCCCCAGGTCAATTTTTCTTCTTGTATGTTTTTCACATTTTTCACGTCTTCTCACCATATATCGGATTTTCTCTTCAAGCTGAATGTGGCCACTCTCACCTTCATGTTCTCAGAATAATTGTGAATCCTAAAGAACTTCCTCATTCCCAAAAACTAGGATTTTTCATCACTAGACTTCCTCATACCTCCATCAAAGGTAGGAGGTTTTGCCTTCTTGTACTCTTCACGAATGTAATATGCCCCCTTTCTATTTTGATAATAATAATGCTTCCCAGTAGGGGATTTGGAATGTTTTCTATGTATATCGGTTCCCCACTCAGGGGTAATTATGGGAGTACCTCCTTTTATCGTATCATGACTTCCCAACTTGTGTTTATTTTGGGTTTGGATTCCATCTGCTTCATTTGTCTCTTCTTCCATTTCCCAATGCCTCTTTTTATTTCTTTGATTGAATCTTGGTCCATATTGTCCTTGTATTTGTAACTATGAAAGGTTTTGTAAAATAAAAACATTGACCTCTGCTTGCCTTTCTTGGGCCTTGAATAGTTTTTCATTGTCATCTTTGTAGCTTCTCATCTCAGCCTTGAAAATCCTCAAGATATCCACCCAATCGGGAGAATCTCCTTCTCCATGCTGCTCTACTAACATTTCTCATCTGGAAAATTTATCTCCCCTCTCGTTCTTGGATTTTTCAAAGTTGTACTCAATCACCTTATTGTCCATTCCTTGTATTATTGTTTCCTATGAGATATTGGCATTGAGGCATGCAACTATCAGTTAACAACACTTCCTATCAAGGTCTCATAGATGTTAATAAAACTAGTACATGCATCATTGTTTTAAATTTATATGCTTGTTTAATATTTTTACCCCAAGGACCGATGTTGAAACTTGGGCTCTGATACCACTTGTAACATCCCTCAATCAATTCTCTCTCCTCTTCTTTTTTAAACCTCAATATCATGGTTCATATCCATAATTTGGGAAATTTGTAATAATGCTAAGATCAAACTATTCGTAGTTCATTTTATTACTGATAAAACCCTCACCTAAGAAGGAGAATTATAATCTCAACTCGAGAGCCTAGAGACAACTCTTAGGCAAGACATCCACTATGCCCTTGATCCATTCTTCAGACTAAAGGAAAATAATATATCCTGGTCTTGGGGGGGGGGGAATCTCTATGGTCAAACAAGCTAAATTAGTTGCAAAAGAGTATCTTGTTAGCTTGAATTAGACTTATAAATCTTGTCACAAATAATAAATTTTCCTTGTATGAATAATATTTGATTATTCATGCATGTTGATTAACACAAGTACCATAGATGAGCTATGGAACAAGTTCTTATCCAATCAACTCAACTGTATTGAAGTGCTGAAAACAACTTAGAAAAAGGGTCATGACTATTTTAAACCAGAGATGCTAATTACCAGAGTAAATTATCAAGAAGTGGTCCCAAAAAAACTATTCAAGAGTGCCCAATTCTATGCTTGAAACTAACAAGCAAACTATTTATTGAAACAAACAAGCTTTGAGTGTTAAACTGATAAATGTTACCATTGTTATGTGCTGTAACAACATCGAATTAATGAAAAGATAAAACGGTGCATCAAATTTCAGTTATGTCTAATGCAAGCAATGAACCAAATCCCAAAATTCAAATCTGTTGGCAAATTTAGGACACCAAATCATACCAAGTAATATACCTGTAGTTGAGATCATTTCTAGATGTTTGCACATGGGTGATGATGTATCTTAGCAAAATCCATTAGATCCAAAAATGCAATATTCGTACCAACATTCATATGACTTGGATTTAAAATGTCTCACAACCCCTTAATTGATCAAAAGTTTATATAAACGATAAACTCATTCAACCTTGAAAAATTCCCAGAGTTAAGATTTTTTGATCATCAACATATGTTACTCAACAATTTTATGATAGAGAAATAGGAAATTCCCAAAGTATATTATAGAAGTAAGAAGAGAGTTTTCCAGATTACAACAGATTGCTCCAGTGATTTTTATGTCATTTTACCATGTGTGATTCACTAGTACCATAAGACAATGGAATACATAAAACCAACAAGAGTGAATTTAATGCATGATTTTTTCCTTAAGAAGTCATTCCATGAGTATTGGCATCTATTCCAGACTTAAGGTGAATTATATGAATTTTTGTCACCAAGTGACTAGCTAATTCAACCCAAAAATAATGCAACAATGATTAAACCCTTGAAACATTTATCCAACACATAGGAAGAGACGTTAACCACAAGATTTGTCGAAGTTCAAAGCATGTTCAATTCAATTTTTTACATCAAGCTATATTTGTTGAGATTTTGTGTAGTGGGGGTAGCATCGGATGTGCTCTAGCTCCCAAAATTTGTGGAGGGACTAGAGTACACATGATCTACAAGACCCAGAAAGGGATTTAGGAAATTTCTGGCTTGGGAGATATTTAATTAATTAATTATTTTAATGTATTTCCTAAGTCTAAACTTAGAAAAATCAAATAATTAAATTTAATTAAGTTAAACATGTGATGAAATTGTCTTAAGTCACATGGATCAAACTTTCTTTTAATATTAGCCATTGATTCAAGATCTTATCATGGTCGTTGGTTTCCAATGAGACAAGTATAAAGGAAAGGCTTGGGGTCATTTGTAAATACACACAGAGGTAGAGCACTGAAGCTAAGCTACGATTCTAGGGCATGGTTTGCTAACAATTCTCTGAAGTGTTTCAGCTACAGAGAGGGGAGTTTAGGAAAAGGGGATGGTCTGATCCTAGTGCCTAGAATCAACAAGAGGCAGAAAGCAGCTTCCAGAGGGAGCGCAGAGAAGCAGGAGAAACAGTAGAGAGGGCAGTAGTTGCGCAGTGCATGGACAGCTTCAGCTACGAAAGTGTTGCGCAGTGTCTCCCATGGAAGCGTTAGGCAATAGCAGACCCTCAAGGGTTACACAGAGACTCTCAGGAGTAACGTAGGGTCTGTGTCACCCATTCTAGGGTTACGTAACCCTCTCCAGGCTAGCGTAGAGGGATGCAGAGACTGCAGAAGCTGATGCAGGGGTTTAGGAGCAGCGCTAGGGTTTCTAGGGCCAAGATCTGCCTGAGTCCTTTAAATCTCGTTTGAGGGTGTGGATCAGTTAATATTTTGGATTTAGAACAATAGGAGAGTTGTAGATCTATATTTTCTCTGTTGGTTTTTTAAAATCTGGAACCCAGATTTGCTATATTCAGAAATACTCTTAATAATAAAATCCTCCAACATCCAAAAGACCGGTTTTTCCACATTAGGGTTTTTCGAGGACTATTGTCCGGAAAATCCTTGTGTCACTTTGTCTATGTGTGCATGTACGTTTTCCAGATTTGAATTGGTGAAAGTTTGTTATGTGTTTTTCTTCGATATTAATCTAAATTTTCATCTTAATAACATACTTAAGTAGGAGGAGCATAACCAGATCTAACAGTAGATTTCTGCATAAGTAATATTCAGAAATTTTCACATGGTATTAGAGGAATTGCAAATCTACGAGGGTCACTAGCATAATATTGAAGGATATTGGTGTAGAAAGAAGCAAGAAGAGTAGAAACAACAACAAAAGGCTAGATCTGAAGAGACAACGCATTTTCAAAGAGAGAAGAATCACATAGAGGGAAGGGTGACGCAGTCTTACGTTGTCTCCCAGCAGGCCCACGCATTTACTATGCAGAGGCAGCGTTGGGATTTTCTGAAGCCAACTAGGGTGACACAGATCTAAATCTGTCTCATTCAAAAGTGCTTGAAGCAGAGTTGCAGAACTTTAGAAGGTGCTGGTGGGGTTAAATTTCTGAAGTTTTCAAAATTTTAGCCTAAACACTAGTGACAAAGAGCGGGAGGAGATCAGCTTCTCAGATATTTTCTATCCAAATAAACTTGCGGAACGAATAGAGGATCGAAGAGAGTTGAATCATTGTTTATTTGGTATATTTCCAAGGAGGGGAATCAGTTGTCAGAGGGAGCAGAGGGTGCCCAGTTCGCAAAGGACCCTAGATCCAGATCTCTAGCAGAGAGAAGAGGAGCTTCAACAGATTTTTGAGGAGATGGCTCCTCATGGACTGTGTGATCGGGATAGATTGGATTGTGTATCCAAAATTGTAGTTTGGAAGGCTAGAATCCAGATATTCCTAGAGGCATATCATCTAAGATACCATGTAGAACAAGTTATGGCCACGCTAACCAATGGAGATCTCCTTTAGGAAGCATAATATAGCTACTGGACATGCCAAGCAGCTGATAATGGATGGATTTAAGGACCATGTTGTCCCACACATAGCTGAGAAGAAGACATCTACTGAGATGTGGAAGGCCTTAATTAACATCCCTATATGAGGGTAAGTCTTTCTAGAGGAAGATGCTTATGGAGACTCAGATGCAGTCATTCATGATGACCAAGGGGGAAGACATGGAACATTTTCTCTTCAGATTACATTCGATCAGAGACCAGTTGACTACCATGGGTGCAAAGGCGGAGGATGATGTGATGGTCAGGACTTCTCTCAATGCGGTCACAAATGAATGGGAAACCTTTTGTCCAAATTATCTTGGGCAGAGTCGACCTTCCAGACTGGGACAACTTGTGGGAAATCATGCGTCAAGAAGAACTCCACAGATTCACCAAGAAGCAGTACAACATGGGATCAAGGTGAAGAAGGAATATGAAGAAGATGATGCCTTGGCATCAAAGAAGAAACATGGAAATAAGAAGTAGGATCTGTCAAAGATCAAGTGCTTCCAGTGTGGCGAGCTAGGAAATTTCGCTAGCAATTGTCTTCAAAAGAAAAAGGACAAGGAAGCTTCCTCTTCCAAGGTTGTTGTAGTGGTTGATGGCTCATAAGATGATGCTGCCATGAGCACTCATGAACCACTAAAGTGGGGCGACATGGATCTGTAGAGAAGCTACAGAATGATGGTGGGATCCTTGAGCAGCTCATCTCTTGGATTACATCCGAGCTACGGAAGCCTTAAGATAGTAGCGGGACAAGTGGAGCAGTGGGTGCATAGATCACAGATGAAGCAGAGGAAAATCTGAAGGGTGGAAGGAGAAACATAGTGCAGATGCAGCAGCAGTGTAGGGGTTGATGTGACTTCAACAGTGTAGAGCAGAGCTTCTTATGCAGAGCAGAGCTGTAGCAGCGCGGAGGCCTTAGGAGGACAGAGCAATGCAACAGCAGCGTGAGAGATTTCAGCACAAGAGGCTGATGTGACTTCAGCAATGTAGAGGGAATCTGCTTACGTAGTGCAAATTTGTAGTTGTGCATCATTCTCCAGATGACAACACAGATCGGCAGTCGATGGAGCTTCAGTGATGAGGATGCAACCCAACTGACTTGTCTGTCAAAGATTGGGCAAGAGATTCAGTTGTTTCTCTTAGCAACTGAAGATGTAGTGCAGAAGAACGTAGCACGGATGCAACAAATTGAGAGGGAGCTGCAGTAGATATGTGGCAGTGGTAGTGATAGCGTCATGGGCAGCAATATAGAATGGCAACAACAGTGCAGTGTTGAAGGGCAACAGACTCAGCATCAACAACACAGAAACCAGTGCCCAAAGCTTGTGATACATGGTGTGAGGTATTGCTAGAGCACACTCCGTGCTAAGAGGGAGCATTGAGATTTTGCGTAGTGGGGGTAGCATCGGATGTGCTCTAGCTCCCAAAATTTGTGGAGGCACTAGAGTAAAAATTATCTACAAGACTTGGAAAGGGATTTGGGAAATTTCATCTGGTTTGGGAGATATTTAATTAATTAATTATTTTAATGTATTTCTGTACTATAAACTTAAGAATATTAAATAATTAAAGTTAATTAAATTAAACATGTGATGAAATTGTCTTCAGTCACATGAATCAAGCTTTCTTTTAATCTTAGCCATTGATTCAAGATCTAATCATTGTCGTTGGTTTCCCAACGAGAAAAGTATAAAGGAAAGGCTTGGGGTCATTTGTAAATACACACAGAGGTAGAGCACTAAAGCTAAGTTGAGATTCTAGGGCGTGGTTTTCTAAGAATTCTCAGAAGTGTTTCAGCTGCAAAGAGGGGATTTTAGGCAAAGGGGATGGTTTGATCCCAATGCCTAGAATCAGCAAGAGGCAGAGAGCAGCTTCCAGAGGCTGCGCAACGAAGCAGGAGCAGCAGCAGCAGAGAGGGAAACAGTTGCACAACGCAGGGGCAGCTTCAGCTACGCAGGTGCTATGTAGTCTCTCCCAGGGCAGCGTTAGGCAGTAGGAGACCTTCAGGGGTTACACAAAGACCCTCAGGGGCAGAGTAGGGTGTAATGTTCCCAAATTTTCATGAAGAAAATTGGAAAATTATTTTTTTCTTATTTCATCTAGGAGGTGAATAAAATGGGTAAAAGGCCCATGAGTAGGAATAAGATCCTTCATAATGTGAAAAGGATCATTAGAGTAGCTTATTTTGCACCTCCCAGTGTGAAAAGGGGCAATTTGCATGAGGACAAGGTCAAGTTTGACCAAGTCAACAGCACTCCCTAAGAGGTGTAGCTTGCATGAGAAGACAAAGCAGTTTTGAAGGGAGAAAAATTCCTTGTGGATGAAACCCTAATGTGTGGGGTCCATGGCAGAGAAGCATTCACTTCTATAAGAAGAGGAGGAGGCAGCCATAGAGGAACATCTTGGATCATTTGATTATTTGTTTATTCAGACAAATTGCACACTCCGGTTGTTCAACAAAGTTACAGTGTTGCTTAGCAGGAGGGATTCCTATTTAGGATTTCCTTTCCTTCTTGAGAGGCCTCTTGGAGGATTGCACTTCATCTTCTCCACATCTTGGCTCAAGGCCAAAGCTATTCTTCAGATATCGCATTATTTCTGCTCAAGTATAACGCAGTGTTGCTGGGGCATTGTAGTGGAGGGTTCCACACCACTTCTCTTTGGCTTCTCTTTCAGAGGAGGGAGTTTCTCTTTCTCCGGGAGGTTAGTGAAAGGGATTTCAGAGCTGATTAGCACATCTTGGAATCAAGGCCAAATTCTCCCATCTTCAACAGCGTAGTCCAGCTCTATGACTGCATTATTCTAGAGTGCATCTACAGTGAGAGGTTGCACCAGCATTTTGGAGGGCAATATTTCCATTATTAGGATCAGCCTTGTACTTGGGAAATCTATTGGAGGAGGTTTTCTGCATATTGGAAATCTTATTCAACCATCTCCATATTTTATTAGTTTGAGTTGCAGCTACTGCCCAACAACTCCAGCATTTCTGCAGATTTTCCAATTTCATGTATATTGTAGCCTATCCTTCCAAGGATTGTGTATTTTGATGTATTAGTGTTTTCAGGGGTTGAGAGCTTGCTCCCCCTTATTTCTTTGAGCTGATATTGTAATATAATTCTATTTTCATCTTGTATTATGCAGTAACTCCTATAAACTGCATTATTTTAGCCAGGGCTTTTCATGTAAAGCAGTGTTCTTGCATTTTCTTTTATATGTTCCATTGAGGCTTTCATTGCCCAGCTTGAGTGATTGATCCCTCAAAGCATTGTACACATTTTCTGCTATATCAGATATTTGTTGGCTATCTACTTCTTCATGTGTGCAGACTTCATAGAATAACGTTGTTGCTCCATATCTTGTTCTTGCATATATTGCAGTCCCTTCATTGGGCATTTTCTGAGGATATCTAAGTGTGGGAGATCTGTTTAACCCACTTAGAAAGATTTCTTTGGAGCCATCTCTTGGATTTAATTCTTAGATACATTGATCTAAGGGATCCAGGTCCTGGTTTCAAATCCTGCTACCTCCATTTCTTGAAAATGTGTTTTCCATCCATGGATTGCGAGCCATTCCTAAAAAGGGATATTACAGTGGTATCGAAGCTGCTTTCTTGGCTCAGCCTGTGAGTCTAAGCCCAAGAAGATTAGAAGATTGAAGAGCATGAGTTTAATCTCATCATATTTCATATCCATGAAGAACCTCCCCAAGGAGGATATGTAGAAAGAAGAGGAAGAGCCCTGCACTTCCTATTCTCATCAAGGAGACAAAGAAATAAGCAAGAGAAAGACTCCATCTTTTGGAGAAGAAAAAGAAGAAAGGGATAAGCTTACCAAGCTTCTTCCTAAAACTGTATATATGATCCATGAAGAGTATGAGGAGATCTGGAGGAAGTATAGAGAATCTCCTAGAGGTTTTGATTCAAAAGAAAACTCTAGATTGGAGGAGTGCAAGCATGCAGCTACACATCCTAATACTCAACGCAGTCACATGCCCAGGATTGCCAAAAGAGAGATGGAAAGGGAAGAAGAGGTTGCTAGGATGGAAACCATTAGTGATTTCTTGAAGGAGTATGAGTCTTAAACTCAGGAATTCAGAGATCATCTCATTTTTTCATATTTTTGCAAGATGAAGGTGAAGGAAAAAGAGCAGCAGGATAGATTTCATCTATCTACCTTTGAAGGTTCACCTACATGTTCAGCCAAAGCTTGGGTGGAGGAGTTAAATACCTTCTTGCAACAGCACCACATTCTTGAAGATGAATCCATCAGAGTTGCAACACTGCATTTGAGAGGTAAGGCTTATGCCTGGTGGATCTTTGAATCCTTTTCTTTAAAAAATGTAAACATTTCATTTTATGCAAATTTCACTAAGGCATTACTGAAAAGACTTGATAGAGGGATTCATGAGACACACATGGAGGAGCTGAATCATAAAAATCAGACAAAACCCTTGCATAAAAACACAATGCCATTTCAGAAAACCATGAGGGAGACTAAAAACTTGCACCATACTTTGCCGGAGGAGAAACTTCCTTCTCACACTTTTGAGAAAAGAGGCATGGAGGTCTCTTTTCAAAAAGAGATCAAATCATTGGGAGGTTGCCCACTCATTTTGCAGATATTGAGGGCAACAGCACTGTTAGATCTGGAGTTGATCTAGCACCTCATGCAGAGGAAGAAGGAGCACTTGCTCCAAATAGAGGGATGCTTGCATCTTTGCAAGGAAGTCCCCAGGATCTCATGTGTGGAGATCAAGGCACAACTCATGTTTTACATGTGCCATTGTTGAGGAGGTGTGGAACCATGGAGACACAAGGAGGAGATAGGGAGGATGACCATCATGATGTGATGAGGAGCACACATTGCTATTCATTTTTGGAGGTTGATGCACCTAAGAAGGTGATTGGATTGCGCAGTGGAAGCATGGATAGATTTTTTCATTCATCCATTCAGTCATCTTTTGTTGAGGATGTCTCATTGCATGGAGACATTTTTCCGGGGAGATCACTGGATCAGTAGAGGAGGATGGATGCTTCACATGTTGAGGGACCAATCATTGATTTCAGGAGGTTCGAGACCTGGAGAGAGCTTGATACAGCGCTGGGAGTCTGGGTAGACTCTAGGAGAGAGAGAGCATTCTTTCAACATTAGCATCACCCATTTCCATTTCAGATTCTGCGTTGTGGCAGAAGCAGCAGGGGAAGGATAGCAGCCTTCCAACTTTCATCTTTGGCATGGGAGATGTCAAAGAAGATTATGACCATATGACAGGTGCTCTTCATGAGAGATCATCAACGCTGTCACTATGGAGATTAGATCCACATTGGAGCTCCCAGCTGTTGGTGGAGTATTCCAAGGATCTTTTTACTTGCATGATCTTGGATGGCCAGTTGCATGAGGAGGCATATTCAGTCAGAGATGGGGTCATCTTTTATCATGGTAGGGTCTTCTTCCCTAGAGCTTCCAAGCTCAAGGAGAAGTTGCTACAAGTATTTCGGGAGGATTTCCTTTTCAGCCCCACTTGTTCTATGAGAGCATACCACACCATCATGGAGGGGTATTTTTGGATGGGCTTTGAGGAGGAGATATATCAGCATATAAGCAGATGCATGGACCAGATGGAGATGGAGGAGAGACATGGCTCTTTGAGAGAGTTAGCATAGCCACCTCTTTCCACTTTGAGGATGAGAGGAGACTCATTTATGAGCCTCCATTTGTATGAGCAGAGAGTATGGTAAGGGTGTTCATTGTTGTGAACATGAGCCTTTATATGATGTATGTATATGTCCCTTAACCATACATGTGCAGGATGATGCTCCAAGGAGGAGCATTCTTTTTTCTAGACCACATGGTTTATATGAGGCCATAAGCATGATTGATGGCCATTCCCTAGGAGGACTTGGGGAAGATATGTGTTATGGAGGACATGCTCATTGTACACCTTACATTATTCACTTCCTCCATCCTTATGAGGAGATTAGAGTAGCAGGCAAGTGGTTGAGAAGCCACTTATTTTATCAATCTCCATTGCAGTTGAGGATCAAGTTGCACTGGTTGCATTTGAGGGACCATTGTCCTTATCATTTGTTACATATGGCAGCAAGTATGATTCTCATCTTTGCTCCCTATGGATCTATTGTTTCTGTCTTTATGAGGAGCATACTTGGGAGAGAGACACATGAGATGGATGTGTCCTTTGAGGGAGAAATTCCTCACACTTTTTTCACTACATGTTCTAAGGGGAACATGAGATATGATATGGTTACCTTAACAACACAATTGTCACTTTATGAGGTGAGCCATATGATGGATGACGTGCCATATGTTGATGACTTCCAACTCATCATATATGGGGATATGTGGGCCAAAATGATTTGCAGCATTGGAGGAGAGATCTTTAGAGGTCTAATCTTCATTTTGCCACTTGATGGAAAACTTGTTGCAGCCCATGGACAGTCAACACTCTACACTTATCATAAGTGGAGAGATGGACAGCGTGGGGTAGGCTATATTGCTTACCATGTGTAGATTTTCATCCCACCTACTTTGCCGGGGCCAAAGGTGGATGACAGCTTTCAGGAGTTGCCTAGTTGGAAGATGGCTCATTTTGCATGGCTCATAGCTTGGAGATGGAGGATCCATATGGGAAAGATAGTTCCCATTCTATTTCAGATCCCATTCTTCAAGGGGACCTCTAGACATCACTTTTTTATCCTCTTGAGTATTTCACTTTCACATGATGATAGCTTGATAGCTGACTTACATGCTGAGGAAGAGCATTGTGGAGATTTGATTGATGAGATAGAATCACTTTCCTTGGAGGAGATCATCATATAGGGATGCTAAAGGGAGAGGAGAAGAAAAGAACTCAGTCCATCCTTGCAATTTCTTGAGAACAAGAAATCTTTGAGAGGGGAGGACTGTAATGTTCCCAAATTTTCGTGAAGAAAATTGGAACATTATTTTTTGCTTATTTCATCTAGGAGGTGAATAAAATGGGTAAAAGGCCCATGAGTAGGAATAAGATCCTTCATAATGTGAAAAGAATCATTAGAGCAGCTTATTTTGCACCTCCCAGTGTGAAAAGGGGCAATTTGCATGAGGACAAGGTCAAGTTTGACCAAGTCAACAGCGCTGCCTAAGAGGTGTAGCTTGCATGAGAAGACGTCACAGTTTTGGAGGGAGAAAGATTCCTTGTGGATGAAACCCTAATGTGTGGGGTCCATGGCAGAGAAGCATTCACTTGTATAAGAAGAGGAGGAGGAAGCCATAGAGGAACATCTTGGATTATTTGATTATTTTCCTATTCAGACAAATTGCACACTCTGGTGGTTCAGTAGAGTTGCAGTGATGCTTAGCACGAGGGATTCCTGTTTAGGATTTCCTCTCCTTCTTGAGAGGCCTCTTGGAGGATTTCACTTCATCTTCTCCACATCTTGGCTCAAGGAAAAATCCATTCTTCAGATACTGCGTTATTTCTGCTCAAGTATAATGCAGTGTTGTTGGGGCATTGTAGTGGAGGGTTCCACAACACTTCTTTTTGGCTTATCTTTCAGAGGAGGGAGTTTCTCTTGCTCTGGGAGGTTATTGAAAGGGATTTCAGAGCTTATTAGCACATATTGGCATCAAGGCCAGCTTCTCCCATCATCAGTAGCACAGTCCAGCTCTATGACTGCGTTATTCTAGAGTGCATCTGTAGTGAGAGGTTGTAACAGCATTTTGGAGGGCAACATTTCCAATATTAGGATCAGCCTTGTACTTGGGAAATCTATTGGAGGAGGTTTGCTGCATATTGGACATATTATTCAACCATATCCATATTGTATTGGTTTGAGTTGCAGTTGCTGCCCAGCAACTCCAGCATTTCTGCAGATTTGCTAATTTCATGTATATCGTAGCCTATCCTTCCAAGGATTGTGTATTTTGTTGTATTAGTGTTTTCAGGGCTTGAGAGCTTGCTCCCCTTTATTTCCTTGAGCTGATATTGTCATAACATTCTATTTTAATTTTTTATTATGCAGTAACTCCTATAAATTGTGTTATTTTAGCCAGGGCTTTTCATGTAAAGCAGTGTTCTTGCATTTTCTTGTATATGCTCCATTGAGGCTTTCATTGCCCATCTTGAGTGATTGATCCCTCAAAGCATTGTACACATTTGCTGCTATACCATATATTTGTTGGCTATCTACTTCTTCATGTGTGCAGACTTCATAGAATAACGTCGTTTCTCCATATCTTGTTCTTGCATATATTGCAGTCCCTTCATTGGGCATTTTCTAAGGATATCTAAGTGTGGGAGATATGTTTAACCCACTTAGAAGGATTTATTTGGAGCCATATCTTGGATTTCATTCTTAGATACATTGATCTAAGGGATCCAGGTCCTGGTTTCACATCTTGCTAGCTCCATTTCTGGAAAATATGTTTTCCAGCCATGGATTGCTAGCCATTCCTAAAAGGGATATTACATAGGGTCAGTGTCACCCAGTCAGGGGTTATGCAACCCTCTCCAGGCCAACGCAGAGAGAGGCAGAGGCTGCAGAAGCTAACGTAGGGGCTTTAGGAGCAACGTTGGGGTTTCTAGGGCTAAGATCTGGCTGAGTCCTGTAAATCCCATTTGAGGGTGTGGATCAATCAATATTTTAGCTTCAGAACAACAGGAGAGTTGCAGATCTTTATTTTCTCTATCAAGTTTTCTAGATCTGGAACCCATATTTGTTGTATTCAGAAATACTCTTAATAATAAAACCCTCCAACAGCCAAAAGACTAGTTTTTCCGCATTGGGTTTTTTCGAGGACTATTGTCCAGAAAATCCTTGTTTCACTTTATCTATGTGTGCATGTACGTTTTCTAGATCTGAATTGGTGAAAGTCTGTTATGTGTTTTGCTTCGATATAAATATGAATTTTCAGATTAATAACTTATTTAAGTAGGAGGAGCATAACCAGATCTAACCATATAGTTCTGCATAAGTAACATTCAGAAATTTTCACAATAGTGACAGTACCTGAGACATAACATTGCAACACCTTATGTGTATGCAGTAAAAATAGGTGATAGTGTAATTAGAAGTCATAAAGGTTTCCCACAAAATGTTGTTTAAATCATAGGTACAAAAACTAAATTATCACTAACTTTCATGAGAGACTAATTCAATGCAATGTTTAAATTAACCCAAGTTTCTACTAAAAACTATAGTAATTATAGTTAACATCCTAGCCAAATAATTGACATGGTTGAGTTGATATGGCAGAGGATTAGGTGGCTTCCAGGTTAAAATTTCCTTATCATAACTTCTAAGAAGAAATAATGCATAAGTTAGGTGGTTGGCCTAAAATAATACATAAAAATACCTTATCATAATCATGACAAACTACCCGTGGGCTCAAAATCTAGGGCTTTCATTGGGCCTACCTAAAAATCTATACATATGGATAAAATCGATATGGTTGAAATACCCTGGCCATTCAAACACTCAACAAAGGAACCAGGCTCACCATTCACCTCCCAACCATTGACAGGATGCCATAGTACTAATTTGTTGGAAATTGTCACCCCCTAGCAAGTAAAGATGATTCCCATGTTCATCCCACCGAGTGTACTAGGGAATCCATAGGTGTTCCACTCCTCCACCCTTCAAAATTAATCAGTTGCAAGTTTGATCAAGGGTTCCATAGGAAATCTTCCTCCACCCAACAGTCTTGAGGGGTTCCAGAGACCACTCTTCACCCTCATTTGTTGAGGGATTCCAAAGATGTTCCACATATCCACCCTTCAATATTAATCAGTTGCAAGCTTGATCAGGGGTTCCAAAGGAATCTTCCTCTACCCAACAGTCTTGAAGTGTTCCAGAGACCACTCTTTACCCTCATTTTCCCAGGGATTCCATACATGTTCCACACCTTCACCTTTCAAGATTAATCATTTTCAGGTTAGATCAGGGGTTCCAGAGACCACTCTCTACCCTCATTTTCCCAGGGATTCCAGAGATGTTTCACACCTTCACCCATCAAGATTAATCAGTTTAATGCTTGGTTAGGGGTTCCAAAGGAATCTTCCTCCACCCAATAGTCTTGAGGGATTCCAGAGACCACTCTCCACCCTCTTTTGCCCAAGGATTCCAGATATGTTCCTCCACCATGAGATACAAATTCCACTTGGAATAGTGTATTGATTGAAATTAGCTATGACTGTACTAATTGGAAGTAGTGTTGGGAAAACTGAGGCCTCCTATCGTTACTTGATGAGGGCTTTCAAAGATATTATGCTCCACCCTTAGTCTATCCAATCCCCCAAGGGTTAGACAGACACTAGTTATTCACTACAAGACAAGGGCTAAGTCTACTGCTCTACTGCATGGAATTTTCCATGTGTCTACACCACACCTGCTAGGAAGTAGCTAGGTCATGGACATGATTACAAGGTTTTTATCCTCAACCAGAGGACACGATTATAATGTCTTTGACTGATTACTACTATGGTTTTCATGTTTTGAGGTCATTTCATTGACAAGTGGAATAACGATGTGATATTATGCTAGCGAGCAAAAAACTCAGAAATCCTCCTTTTCCTTTTATTTTCTATACAAAGACACGACCCTTAATAGTGGTAATACTTTGAAGAGGAACGGATATTGTAGAGTTAATAGGAAAATTTCATGTAGTTGTCTAGGTGTTGGAACCAACATCGATCCTTATCCTACTATAGATCTAGGACCACAGTGGTTAGCGCTTCAACTTATATTAAGGTTAAGGTGAAAGTAATGAGGGTAGCCAAACCTAACATTCCCAATAGGAAGTTGGACAACCTATAGGCCTTATGCATTATAGGGAAGATATTCACAACCTGCCTAGCAATAATAAGAATTGATTTATGAAACTACTTTTACCATCAAACCATGTCAATCGACTAATTGGAAGCACATAAGGTATAATTTCTAAGGTAGCATTGTGTGATGTGGACTCACCTCTGAGACTGCACCTTGCTTTGTTTCCCTTGTGCCGCATACCACACTATCCTTAGGTGTGACTCTTTCTTGTAATAGTGCCCTATGTATCGATCACACGAACTTCTTTCCTCCTCCTTTGCTTAAACAATCTTTCCTCTTTCTTCACTCAAATGACCTTGCCTTTTTCCTCACTCAATTCTCATAGTATGTTGATGATTGTCCTTCTTTGTTGTCCCCTTACCCCACTCTTGTTTAATCTCCTTCCTTTTCTATTGTTTCCCCTTTGATGACCTGGCCAGCTAGTTTTTTCTTGTCGCCCCCTCGCCCCTTTTGTTGCCAGTCGGCCTCTCATATCCTCCTCGACTGCCATTTGCCCTCTTCCTAGGCTTTTTCTAGAATGGATGAGGTGGGAGAGGAAAATATCTCCTCCTCCATGTGTCGAAATTCCATAAATATTTCCCAACCAGGGAGACTCATTCACAACGTCCCTTCTTGTTGTTCATTGACACCCCCTGTGTCCTAGGTCTCTGCTGGACCGTATCTATCTTTTGAATGTGAATTCTCATTTATCTTCTCACATGTCCTTTTCCCTTGATTTTCGGCTTATAAAACCCTTTGTTATTCCTTATGGGTTACTTAACTAGGATTTATTTAATGCTTGGAGTCCCTTATCCAATTTTAAAAACTTTATGAGTTAGTTGGATTAATTGTAAGTGGTCTCGTTAAGGAAAGACCATCATGTTGATAATTGAGGCTTCTCTAATGAGAGTTCGGTCATCGGTTAAGGCCTTGATCCATGAGACCTTAGTTATTAGTAAGAAGGATAGTGTATACAAGGATAACAATAAAATATTCACCATAGTTACACAATGGAAAATGACCATGGAATTATTTATATTACATACACAAATATACATGGATGTACATTGTTTACATTATATGTAGTGCATGGTAGCCACATCCCTCGGGTCATTACACCAACACCAATAAACATTCATTATTAGTTTATTTGTTATATTAGCAGGTCGATTATAACCTTTCATTGTACCATTTCAATTATAATTGTACACTTTGCGCGCGCACACACACAAAGCAAAGAGGCCTACTCTTAAGATCATCATATCTTGTCTTATGTATTGGATTAACTGTAAAAGGAGGTTTCCCCCTCAAATTGGATTATATTTACTGATTTTTTCTCATTTCAAGGTGTTTTGATCATAGCACATGTAGCAGGACATGACCTAGTGCCAATTGGATAACAAAAATGCATACTTCATCTAAGTGATCGAACCTATGAGTTGACTTAAAACCTATGTGTTGAATTATTAAGGAGGGCATTGAAGGGTGATTGGAGTGCAACTCTCAACAACGTGTGGCTGAATAACAGGTTTATATTTTCAATATAATATAAATTTAGTACAATAAAACATGTGATGTTTTCAATTAGGGTCTTTCCTAATGTAAGGTGTTGTTATCATCCCACTGGGGTTTAATTATGCCAAACAACATCATGCTCCTTATGAACTAAGTGTGTCTAAAAAAACCATTTATTGTTGACATGGCTAGGTGCATGTCGTATGTAACTTTAATGGAATATAATCCATCAAACCTAACCTTGATAGGGGATTTTATAATGTGTGATGCATTGGTACTACCTTGTAGTAACTGACATCAAATGGTTGCCACTTGTTGCTGTCCACAGAAAGCAAATAAAAGGAAAACTACTCTCATACTTGTGGGTATTTAATTATGACAGCCTAAGGATTGCAAACAAAATGGCAATTATGATATTATTTGTGTGCAAAAGATGTCAACAGTGACATTGCAAATCACCAACAACTTTGGTCTATTAAAATGCATTCAGGTTTAAATCCCTAAGCTCTACATAGCACATGCATTAAAATAAGTGGGAGAAACATAAAAAAGTGATGGATGCTTTGCAAAGCACAAAATAAGTGGGAGAAACATAAAAGGGTGATGGATGTTTTGCAAAGCTCAAAGAGTTGTTCCTGGGCCATTCATGGAAGAAAGGTAAGGTATCATGGAACAATGCCGATGAACATTTCTATCCAATCCGCGCAACAAATAAAGAAAAGAATCAGCCAAACCTGAAGTGTAAACTGTAACATTGGGCACTGCAGAAAGGAACAGGACAACTCTGTGTCTAGACAAAGGTTCCAGGGCAACTCAATTTAACCTTCCAGCCATCAACCATGGGAGTAGAATTGTGTTAAGCAATGGCTTAGAACCTCCTGTGTTCTGATTTTTTTTCCAGGCTCTGGGTGCATTCATTGGATACCCGTCCCTCTTTCGATTTTCTATTTGAGTTACCTCTTTCAATTTTCTATTTGAGTTACCACGTTATCTGCATCCTCTGATTCTGATGCTGGAGAAATCGCAATATGGGTTTCTGCTGTAAAAAGGTTAGACCCCTCCCACCAAAAGGGAAAACCCCGTGGAGGAAGAGAGTTTCGAACAGAATAATGGACTGGCCTCGAAACTGTCGGCACTGAAGCTTGTGCATTCAAAGGTAGCATGCGAGAATTGACGCTTGAGGCTGAATTCACAGCTGGAGGTAACATCTCTGCCCATCCCAAAGGAACTGTAGGCACTTTAGCTTGTGAATTCAAAGGTAGCATGCCAGAATTGACCTGTGAGGGCGAATTCACAGCCCCCAAATCACTTTCAGCTTCGTAAACCTTTCTGAGAGGACTAAGGAGGAGATATAGAGTAGCTGAAACACAAGCACCTGCTGAAACACCAAAGCATAAATTCACTACAATAATCGGACGCTCTGATCTCTTATAACCCCAATTGAGACTAGAGACCGCATATTGTGCAAAAATAGTCACTTGCAGAAGTAGCACTACTACCATCAGGTGCGCCCATTCATGAGGTTTGTGACTTCCATTTTTGCAGTAGACCTTTCTGAGCTTGACAATGTCCTCTGGTTTCCACCTAATGAGAAGTAAAAGATGATAACAAAGCTGTGGGTGTTGGTAAAGGCACATCAGGGTAAACAGAGCATTTACGATTTGATTACTGACCTCATACCAGGCATCCCTCTGACTCTTTTTAGGCAGGGCCCTATTCAGAAGGCCAACCATAACCAAAACAAAAATAGCTCCAGATACTGCCACGCCAATCCCCCATATCAACAGTGGCAAATTCTTCGGATTTCGTAGCCATTGTTTCCCTGCGTCCTTCAAAACCGCCCACCCGATTTCCCCAACAAAAGGCACTTTAACGCCATCCTTGAGACCATGGAGAGGCTCCACTGGTGCTCTTTCATTGGCAATTATTTGAATTGTTGCAGAAGTCGAATCACGAAGAATAGTAACGCCTGGTCTTCCGGGAGGCTTAATGAAATATTGGGAAGACGACCTCTTAGGCTTCGGTGCTTGTGCTTTTTCAGAAGACATGCCAGAACATGACCCAAATGTCTGTTTGTTTAAACTGGGGGATATTTCGGAGAAGGATTTGTGATCATCTGTCTGGATCACATCACTTCCTCCATTTCGAGCAGTCTCCATGATCAACTTATTCAATGAAAACTTCACATCACTTCCTCCATTTTGAGCAGTCTCCATGATCAACTTATTCTATGAAAACTTGGCAGGACTGTAAGGCTTATCCTCTTACAGAATTCCCTCTCTCTGTATTTAGGCACCCAACAAGGCAATGTCATTGAGAAATACCTGCCATTACTTATGGAATTACATAAACTAGGACTACATAACAATTGACCAACTTGCTCAATGGTGCTGGTTTGTTTACCAACTCTGAAACTTATTCAATGAAAACTTGCCAGGACTGTAAGGCTTATCCTCTTACAGAATTCCCTCTCTCTGTATTTAGGCACCCAACAAGGCAATGCCATTGAGAAATACCTGCCATTACTTATGGAATTCTATAAACTAGGACTACATAACAATTGACCAACTTGCTCAATGGTGCTGGTTTGTTTACCAACTCTGAAATTTTTCATGCCAGTTGCTCAAATTACATGTACTCCAGGGACTTCGCAATGCTATTGGCTGACACTGAAATATTATTATGGCTGCGTTCTATGCGAGTTCATTGTTTCATTTTTCTGATATCTTTGACTAATTATTACGCAAAAGAATATACACTGTCCCAATCCCAATAAGAATGAAAAAGGAAATAAATAAATCGTCGGGTTAATTGTTATATTTTTATAATATCGTTGCCGAATTATTAGGCAAAAAAATATACTGTCACAATAAAATGAAAAGTTTTATTTTCATTCGGAAAAGTTTTGGGCGAGGGTCTGAGCTAAGTTCTATAACTCTCGTAAGGACTGGTAAGATAATGTTTCGCTTCCATGTCACACTGTGGTAGTATCTCGAATGACATATAGCAGAAATTCCAAGGATTTTTACAGTTTATTTCTTCTCATGGAGTCACCACAGAATGAAGGAAAACCATTCTTTACTGGTACTGTACCTTGCCATGAGTAAAATTAATTTGCTACTAGGTCTTTCGGATGAAGATTTCATAAATAAAGAGAGGAACTCTTTCTTTCTTCATACCAATTACACAGGCACTCATGGCAGTCTCACGCAACTAGAAGTTGGTGGGGATGCTAATATTTTTGGAGAAGTTGTTTTTAGTGTGAATTTTTGGAATTTGGGGAAAAAATTTGAGGTGAAATCTTGATTTATGTTATTTAAATTATTATTTTTAGTCTATATATGGATTCAGAATCCTAAAAAATCTCTAGGGCACTTCAATTGTGCAAGGTTACCCATCAAACTTCTGTTTTTAATGAATAACTACAAGATTTTAGAGAAATTAGACTGAAAAAATCCACCAAAAAAGTGTTCAAAAAGTCGCAGTAAAGACAACTCGTATAAGATATATGACAGTGAAAAAGAGAATGACAAAACTCCAACATATTGTTTTTTTTTGTTTTTTTTTTAAACCTTTGCAAAACTCCTTACAAAAGCCTCTTCCTTTGACTTAGTGGAGGTATGTCCAAATTTCCAAAATGCATTTCCATAAACAAGGCCATGAAGATGCTCATAGAGGTTTTTGTGCATATCTAGAGAAGGTTTGAAAAGCTGAATAGATGGAGTGGTGTCATTTCTCTGTTGGTAAATAAAATTTTACCCTATAATCATATACTTAATACCTTTTTGAGGTATAAATATGTTTTATACAATTATTTAATGAGCATATTAACTGCATAAGAAATATTTATAGATATGATTATATATTGAATACAAACTAACGCACGAGAGATATGTATATATAAGTTTATATTATGAATGCAGATAATTGAGTATGAGAAAAATGTATGTGAACATTGCATATAAAAAGTGAAGAAGTCACATTATCCATTGGAAAATATCATGTGATTGTATGTTATGAGGTTTGACATATTGGACTAGGTAAATATGTGTTTTCATGCTTTCTTGAAAGAAATAAGTTCCTTGCATTCATTAAAAGTACAACTATGTTGTTGAAAATATGCATGAAAAGAATGACTAATGTGTTAGAGAATCATCTATTTCGCATGTGTGGAAAGAATAGTTATTGAATATCATCTTTTGAAATAAATGTGTTGTTTTGCATACATGAAAATACTTGCTTTTATGATAGACTTCATTTGGAAAATCTATTCATTTGCATACAAAATTGTATTAATTTCCTTTGGAAATAATATAGATTTGCATTCGAAAAATGATAGCATGATGTTTTAACCTTTATTGGAAATGATTAGTTTGGGAAAGAAGATGGATTCTTTTGGGAAAAAATATGAAGTTGCACGCACAAAAATGATAGCAATGTGTGGGTTTATTTAGAATATATATATGGATAGTGGTGGTAAATCTTTGAAAAAGAAGACGTGTATTTGTATGCTTTGTTATGTTAGTTTTATGGTAACTAAACCTTGTTTTTCTTTGCATGCCCTAATGTGCTAGATTTACTCAAAAAAGAAACATGTGTTTGCATGTTATATTGTGTTAGTTATTTTGATAAAGTTTATGTAATTCGCATGCGTGAAGATCATAACTGATGTATTAGTTTCCTTTAAAGGAATGTATAGACAGTTGTAGTGATTTGCCTTGCAAGAAGGTGTGTTTATGCGAGGGAAATATTAGTTAAAGTGATATATATTTTATAGACATCCTTTGATGGTTACATTCTTATAACTAACACATATGCAGTGCTATTAAAGGAAGCATGTTGCGATATTTTGCTTGCATGTCATAAATGTACGTGAATAGATGGAGAAGCATCACTAGTATAGATTTATGAATGGGTCGATTAATACTATATGTAATATTGACATCAATGTATGATGATGACAACAATAGAAGGAAATGATGGTGACTGGTGCAAAGGATATATTATGCTTAACATGGTGGCAGGTAATTAATTAATGGTCCATGCAGATGAGTGCAAGCAGTAGGATAGTCCACTATAGGAACAACCATGTCACAAAGATATGAATATTGAATATTTGTGGGTAAATGCTATCATAATGATTGTAATGGATTTAAGCTAGATATTTTGTATTTAAATGACATTCCTTGTAATATTTTAAGACAATGGTTAAGGGATGGACTCCCTTACAAGCCATTGAGTGAGGGGTGAACACCCTCACGAGCGTTTAATAATAAATTAAACGTTTGCTGGTTTTCACCCTACGGGGTTTCTAGGGTATATCAATGTTCAATGATGTGATTGATTGTTGTGTCAGTTTGATGATGTTGATTCCTTGCCTGATGTGATGTTCATAATGTCAAGTATGTGATTGATTAATCTAGTTAAAGGAATCATGAAATGGATGGAAGGTTACATCATATAGTTTAAGTTAATATATTACAACAGTGGTTGTTAATGGGTATGCAAATTATTATTCATTTACTAAAGTTCATGTATGTAATGTTGAAAATTTTATCTAATGGTTAATAATTAGGAATCTGGAGTACTGATTTGGATAGTTACTCGTGGGAAATTTGTGTAATTTTTTTTAATGTCATGCATTTTCATGTGAGGTGACCAAGGTATGTTACAAGTGTATTAGAGCCAAAGGTTGTAGCAGTGACGCCTTTGGGAATTGTTAAGCATAAAAGAAATCGAGGTATGCTACTAGTGGGCATCAAATCATGTATGACTCTAACAATTTACATATTGATATATGAAGTAGACTACTTTTGACATGACATGTGTGATTCATGTTTATAATTGCAATGAAGAGTAATAAGTAATACATTACGTTGAAAAATTGTGTTCATGACATTTGAATCTTGATGAGGATAAGAAACAATAAAATTTGGTTGCACTTATAAAGAACCTGAGTACCCACTAGGGAAAGTGAGAGTTGACTACCAACCTTTGCAAATATGACAATATTATTTATACATTTAATGAACATACTAAAGTTACAATGTACTACTTATTGAGAGCAAATGCGTGAATGTAAAATATAGTGAATCTCTTTGAAAATGATGATGGATTTTTTTAAAATGACATTGAATGAATCCTTTTAGATGTTAAAAAAAATATGCAATGAGTCGAGTAGTGAGACTTGACTATAATGGCTAGTTGTTGAATGAGTCGTGTTATGGTTGCATTAATATTATTAGTAGAATTGATTAGTTAGTATTGCATGCCTAGCTAATAAAAATTATATGCATGAATTGATTTTGATTAAAGCTTATTGCAAGTTGTGAACAAGTGATTATGATAGTTACTTCATGTGTCAGCCTGTTGGTAACAGTACACTATGGGAATTGGAAATGTTGGATGGTTACCCTAACCGTTATTGATAAATACATATCCATGAATATTTGTATATAATTTTATCCATTACAACATTGTATACATGAAACTAAAATTATTGCGAAAATGAATACTTGTTTAAATAATGCATATTTATGACTAGCGTTGTTGATGAGATTAAACATGGGTAGCTTAATGGAAACAATAAAACCTATGAAAGTGAAACGTTGCAATACGAATTGAAACCATAAATGATAAAGTATAATGTTAGGATTTGCATGATTGTGTTATTTGGAAAATCATAATTTATACAATCTATATGTCAGTTATGATTCCTACAAATCTAGATATTGTGGACTCATGCTGGGGGTCAAGTATAATTGCATGGTGTATACAAAAGTAATTTTTTCTTTATGCATAATGTGTATATGGTTCATTATGTAAATTACTATGGGATAGAGTGCTAAAAGAGAAATTTAACATGACATATAGTTGAGGATTGTTGTGAAAGACCAAAAGGCATTGGGTTGATGGTGGTTTCCTAATCAGAGGGCTTGATGGTGCTTGTTTGCTCGGATTTCCTCTCCTTAGAGATAAGCTGTTCTTAGTAAGGGAAAAGAGTTGGCCAATAGGGTGCAGAGGGAAAAATCCTAAGGAAACTCTATTGATTTTGGATCCTATTGGAGGAGGCCGAAATCCTCTAAACGAGACTCTGTCAAAGGAATAGGCAGGACACTTTCAAGAGGAATCCTATATTAGACACTATGTGGTCATTTGAATTCTTGAGCTGGTTGGCTAATGGAATTCCAGAATGGACCTTGTATGATATCTATTGGAAAACTATCCAGATGTGAAAATAGCACAATCTGGTTTTAGAAACTAGTTCCCATTGGTTGGGAGGAGTATTTTCTTACCACTATGGTTCTCATAGTAGAAAAAAATAACTAATCAGTTATGTGTTGTGTTAAAATTTAATTTTATATATAATTGTGTACATCTTGACACGAAAGGAGCCTAGTGCTTGGAAAGGAATTATTGGAAGTTTAGTTCCTTTATTTTATTACCAATTTTTTGAATGTCTCAACAAGGGCTAATACATGATGAATTTGATGCAATTATTGATGATTTTGATAATTAGAAAGCTAGGTGCTCTTTGATTACATTTATAAGTATTGTTTGAATGTTTTTAGAAGGAAGCTAAGACAGTGTGCAAGTTTTTTAGTGATTTATCATTTTGATGATTAGAGTGTTGGTTCCCTCTAAGTACTTGTGGAAGTAATGTGGATAAAATATCACTTGACATTGCATGAATGGTTGATAGTTAAAAGTATTCCACTTAATTGAAAATGTTGTGACTAATGTGATTGAATAAGTTGATCATAAATTACAGGGTGTTTTTTGTTGAGTTGTTAAACCATTGGAGCACTTGCCTAAAAGTGACCATGACTTCCAAGAGTAATTGGTAAGTAATGGTAAGTTGGTATAGAGATTTTATTTTGCTTCTATGAATTTGAATAATTACTAAGTGGTTGAAAATTGAAATTGAATATTTTTGCAACTATGTATGCCTATGACTATGGACAAGACATTATTGTTTCATTTAATGGTATTACTTGGAAATTAAAATCCTTAATTTTGAAGGGGAAATATTTCCTTTTGGGTTTTTTATATTGTTCTATCATGAGTAAAAGTTAAAGTTCTAGTGAAAGATGGACACTGAGGACGGTGTTATCCTTAAGGGGGGGAGTATGTAATATACCCAAGCAACTTTCATGAAAGAGTATGTAATATACACATCTAACTTTCGTGAAATATATAATTATCAGAAAGTAAAATATTAACATACTTCCAATCGGTTCATGTCAAGAACCCATTATGGTTTTGGAAACAGATTGGAACTACCAGATCGGTGATGAATTAAGAGTTCGTAATGGAATAACTGAAAATTACCACACAGTAATGATAGTGAGTAAAATAAATAAAAAAGGGACGTAAAGAGCAGGGTTTTAGTTGTTAGGAGATATTATGTTTTCATTTGACATGAGAACACGATGGAAAGGGGGTTTTATTTTCATTCGGAAAAGTCTTGGGCGAGGGTTTGAACTAATATTTGTAACTCTGATAAGGACTGGTATGGTTCTTTCTTATAATGTTTCACTTCCAAGTCACACTATGGTAGATTCTTGAATGGCATATTGCAGGAATTACGGGGATTTTTACGTTTTATTTCTTCTCATATTTTAATGGAGCCACCTTATAACGAAGGAAAACCATTCTTTACTGATACTATATGTTGCCATCAGTAACAGGAATTTTCGATTGGGGCTTTCAGACGAAGATTTCACAAATAGAGAGAGGAGCCCTTTATGTCTTCATAACAATTCTCATCAAGGGCATAATAAATATACATAGGCACTCATGGAAGTCTCTCGCAACCAGAATTTGATGGGGCGCTAATATTTTCGAGAAATCCATCGTGTATTTTTCTCAAAATATAAGATATATGACAGTGAAAAAGGGAGCGACACAGCTCCAATTTTTATTTTTTTTCTATGTTCGAAGTTTCACAAAACTCACAAAATCCTCTTGCTCTAGATTAGTGGAGGTCTGTCCAAATTTCCAAAATGTATTTCCATAAACAAGGCCATGAAGAGGTTAGTAGAAGTTTTTGTGCATATCTAGATAAGTAAGGTATGCGTTAATGTTTCTTGGAAATTTATGGTTTAATTATTTGTTTTGCCATCAAAAATTTATTATAAAGTTTGCATTTATATAGTATGCATGTGAGGTATGAAAGGTTGAATAAATGGAGTGGTGTCATTTCTCAATTGGTAAATAAAAGTTTTACCTTGAATGCATTTGCTATTTTATAATTGTATACTTAATACCTTTTGAGGTATAAATAAAAGATATTTTTTATACAATTATTTCATGAGTATATTAACTGCATAAGAAATATAAATAGATAGGATTATATATTGAATAAAATTGAGGCATGAGAGATATGCATATATAAGTTTCTACTATGAATGCAAATAATTGAGTATGAGGAAAATGTATGTGAACATTGCATATAAAACGTGAAGAAGTCACGTTATTCTTTTGAAAATATCATGTGATTGCATGTTATGAGGTTTGACTTATTGGAATAGGTAAATATGTGTTTGCATGTTATCTTGAAAGAAATAAGTTCCTTACATGCATGAAAAGTACAAATATGTTGTTGAATTCTTTAAAAATAAATATGCATGAAAAAAATGACTATTGTGTTAGAGAATCATGTATTAGAGAATATTTTGAAATAAATATGTTATTTTGCATACATGAAAATACTAGATATTATGATAGACTTCTTTTGGAAAATCTATGCATTTGCATACAAGACTGTATTAATTTCCTTTGGAAAGAATATACATTTGCATTCAAGAAATGACATCGTATGTGTTAACCTTTATTGGAAATGATGCTTTTGGGAAAGAAGATGGATTATTTTGGGAAAGAAGATGAAGTTGCATGCACAAAAATGATAGTAATATGTGGGTTTCTTTAGAATATATATATGGATAGTGGTGGTAAATATTGACAAAGAAGAAATGTATTTGTATGCTTTGTTATGTTTGTTTGATGGTAAAGAAACCTTGTTTTTCTTTAAATGCCCTAATGTGCTAGATTTCCTCAAAAAAGGAAACATGTATTTGCATGCTCTATTTTGTTAAGCATTCATTTGGAAACTATATGCATTTGCATGCATAGGAACAACATTCATTGTGTTAGATTTCTTCATGTATTTGCACACACCAAAAATGATAGTTGAAGGGTTAGTTATTTTGATAAAGTTGATGTAATTTGCATGCATGAAGATCATAACTGATGTATTTGTTTACTTTAAAGGACTGTCTGGACAGTTGTAGTGATTTTCCTTGCAAGAATGTGTGCTTATGTGAGGGAAATATTAGTTAAAGTGATATATACTATATAGACATTCTTTGATGGTTACATGCTTATAACTAGTACATATGTAGTGCTGTTAAAGGAAGAATAACTAGTGCATATGCAGTGCTATTAAAGGAACCATGTCACGATATTTTGCTTGCATATCATAAATGTACGTGAACAGATGGAGAAACATCACTCGTATAGATTTATGAATGGGTTGATTAATAATTTATGTAGTATTAACATCAATGTATGATGATGACAACAATAGTAAGAAATGATGGTGACTTGTGCAAATGATATATTATGCTTAACATGGTGGTAGGTAAATGATTAATGGTCCATGCAGATGAGTGCAAACAACAAGATAATCCATTATAGGAACAACCATGTCACAAAGATATCAAGATTGAATATTTGTGGGTAAATGCTATTATAATGATTGTAATGAATTTAAGCTAGATAATTTATATTTAAATGAAATTCCTTGTAATATTTTAAAACAATGGTTAAGGGTTGAGTCCCCTTCTAAGCCATTGAGTGAGGGGTGAACACCCTTACAAGCATTTAATAATAAATTCAATGTTTGATGGTTTTCACCCTATATGGTTTCGAGGGTATATCATGTTCAATGATGTGATTGATTATTGTGTGAGTTTGATGATGTTGATTCCTTCTTTAATGTGATGTTCATAATGTCAAGTATGTGATTAATTAATATAGTTAATGTAATCATGAAATGAATGCAAGGTTACATCATATAGTTTATATTAATATACTACAACAATGGTTGTTAATGGTTATGTGACTTATTATTCCTTTACTAAAGTTACTCTATATATTGATGAACATTTTATCTTATGGTTAATAATGAGGAATTTGGATAGTTACTTGTGGGTAATTTGTGTAAAAACAATTTTAACGTCATGCATTTTCATGTGAGGTTACCGGGGTATGTTACATCCCACAAGTCCTAAGGTCCATTCCCATCAAGGACTGTGACTATTCCTTGATTCCTGGGAATAACGAGAAGAGTATATATATATATATATATATATATATATATATATATATATATATATATATATATATATATATAAGCTTATAATAAAAGTGTAATATTTCAATAAAATATATTTAAAAAAATACATAAGTAAATTAAAAATATATTTTAATATTTAAATTTTGTTTTCTATATATAAGTAATATACATGTTTAAAATAGATAAATTTATATATTTATAAACATTTCTAACAAATAAGTAATATTGCAACAAAATATAAAAGTTATATATATATATATATATATATATAGCAAAAGTGTAATATTTCAATAAAATATACAAGTTAAATATCTTTAAAAAACATATGTGAATTAAAAAAATAAATTAATGTTTATATTTTTTTGTTATTTATTTTATATATAATTGAGTGAGCCTAATGGTTAAGAGTATGTGTTTCCTCGTAAGAGGTCATAGCTTCAAAACCAAAGTGGGTAGAGTATGTAGGCCTTTGTAGACTTAGCAGTCAAATCACTACGCGGCGTGGAGGTGGGTTTCATACACCAATTTGGTCCATTGTCCCACAAATAAGAGGGTTCCATACACCAATTTGGTGTCTCATGACCTTAAAATTGGATAATAATAATAATAATAATAATATATCATACTCATCTAAATTATATAAATTTATATATTTATAAACCATTATAATAGGAATATAATATTTCAATAATATATAAACAGTTAAATATATAAGAGAAAATTATATTTATTAGAGAATATTTTAATCTTTAAATTTTGTTGTTCTATATATAAATATATATAATAGTTACAATAAGTTTTAGCATTTTAGTATGTAGATTTTTATAGTTATACTAGGTTTTGGGAAAACACTTTATTGATATTAAATAATAGAAAGCTAAAATTTTAATACAAAGAGTTCCACATCGAAAACAAATAAATAACTAAGTAATTGAAATGACAGTCATAATAGTGAACATTACATATTTATAAAAAACATTATAAATAATTAAAATTAATTAAAAGAATTAGAGAAAATAGAAAAAAAATGGAATGATGGAGAGATTAATAAAATAAATTAAAATAACTCATGAGGTGTAGATCAATTGGTTTGTGTGGGGGTTTAGTCCCTACCAAGTCATAGGTTCAAACCTCATGGGGAGGGAGCTATGGAGTGGAAGCCAATTTGGGGGACCCAGTATAGTGGAGATGTTGCAACCCAATGTCGACATGACTATGTGTTGACCTTTGATTAGGAAGTACTTTATACTAGAGAGTGAAGTTTCAAATATGGAGTTAAGGTTCATATTACTTGAGAAGCAATCAATCACTATGATGGACATGTTTCTCCTATTCACTATGATGGTGTTGTGGTAAAACACAACCCCCCCATTTTTTACTTATATACTTCAAAAAATGGGGACCCTTTCTACAAATTTTTTAGCGAAGCACCTTTTAGGATTTTGATTAAGTTAATTATCCTACATTTTTGTCATTTTTCATTTTTATCGGATTCCTATTTCGATTGTTTCATTGAATTTGGGTTTTCATATGCTTTCCAACGATACTTGTTTCGCTCCATTTGGTCAACCGGTTTTTAGGTGGCACTCCTTTGAAGTTTTGATCATTTTCTCGCTGGGGTTAAAAAATGTATGAAGTGGACCAATATTTTAATTCTCGTAGTTAAAATAGTCATTCATTGTAAATATTAGCTTTTGGTTCATTTTTACTAATTTTTCATTTTTATTAACGGTCCTACAAAATGACCTGACCAAATTGTACAATGGGCTAAAACACATTTTAGGATCTTGGTAATTTACTCCAACTTGTTATTTTAAAACAAATCGCCAAACTCAAAACTCCAAAATTGTAAAAAGCTGAAGTCCAAAATGTAGGATAGCTAATCCCACGTGGGCCCCACTTCTCACCACACTCACTTTTATGAAAAATACCAATTTACAAAAAAAAAGTCAAAATAAAATATGCGATACAATATTGCGATTGTGATACATGGCAAATCACATATCGCAAATAAAAAATATTTATTTTTATGCATATATTTAAAAAATGCCCAAACTCCGATGTGATTTGGTTTATGCGAAGGGTTAAAGGATTTTGATATGAATTTTTAATTCTCCTTATGACTTCCGTCCTCCACCTCACTCTCTCTCACATCGCACTCACCTCACCCTCCACTTATTCCTCCACCTAACTCTATCCTTCGTTAACACTCCTCATCCCTCCACATTCTTACTCATCTCTCTCTCTCCAAGTCGTCCTCTCTGTCTCTCGTGAATTTTTGGTTTTTAATTATTTAATATGTAATAAATATTATATTTTTATTATAATTTCTATATTTTAATTATAATTTTAATATAAATAAATTATAATATTAATATAAATTTATTTATATTTTAAATAAATTTTAAATCATTTATTATTATTATTATTAATTTTTGTTTATAGTAAATTAAGATTAATAACATAATTGTAATTAATTAGCATTAATTAATTAAATATTATAATCTAATTTAGGATTAGAATTTAATTTAAAATTTCTGATTTTTAGCCCAAGCAACAGAAAATTCCAAATTTCTGGCAATTTTAATACACCAACTTTAAAAACTCATAAATGGAGTTTTACTTGGCCAAATGAGGCCTAGGATGGCTCATTAGATAGATAAAATCATGGAGAACATTTCTAAAGTTGTTACATTACTAGATATGATCATTTATTGAGTCTAAAATTCAGCAGAATATCATGCTCTGAATTTTTAACAAAATATTTTTTCTAAGATTTATTTTCTACATTTTAATTTGCCACAACTTCTTATGAGTGCAGATTCATTCATCTATGTTCTCTTTCGCCAATTAGATCAACACATAAATCAAAAGAAAGCTTATATTTCATTTTTCAATTATTTATTTATTTAAGTTCTTGATTAGAATTATTTTAATTTCTAGATTTTGCATTTTGATTTTATTTTTACATTTTAATTTTGTTTTGATTTGTTTTTGCAGAAAAACAGTTGAAGAGATGAGAAGAAGAAGATCTCAATCAATGAGAAGGCTCCAACAATTGAATAATATTTTTGAACCAATGAAAATTGGTTAAGAAAAACCACTCTTCAAACAAACTTTCTTATGAAAAAATCCTTTTGTAAATATTATAAATAGCAGATTGCAAAATGTAATAAGGGGCTTCTCTCCTCTGCAACTCTAGAATTCTTGATGGCACTATTGTCTAGAGGATTTAGAGGTGTAGGGTGAGAGGAGAGGAATCTAAGATCTAAAGATTATTGAAGCTTTTCTTCTACATTCTGAGTTATGTATAATGAAAAGAGTTTTGCACTACTGTATCTCTAATTTTGAAAGTAGAAGTTCAGGCATTGTAAAATACTGTTAGAGACCAGCGCTGGAGAAATGGAGTTAATAAATTGGTATTTATAATACTATTATTTTAAATGCTAGTTTCATTTTATGATAACAGGAATGTGTCAATTTACTCGCATGATTGTGCACTTCTGTCGGTATGAGTAATTTGCCTTAATTTATGTTATTATTTGTCTCTACTCTTATGGGTTGAATTCTGATTTCTGAGTAACTATTTACTCAGAAATCTGTCTTATAAAACTGATTTTTTGAATAGTGATGTGTTGTGAACTATTTCCACATGTTATTGTTTAATTATTCAAGTTACTAAATAAATGATCAATATCAATTTGAGAACTACTTCCTGAGTGTTGTGATTGATTATTTCAGTTAAGAGGTCTTTAGATAGAATGTGTTTGGTATTCACAATATCAGTTAATTTAACTACTTCATTAGCTTGACATTCATTTAAAACAAACATATTTAAATCTCAATTATTTAAAACATCTTGCTCTTACTTGGGATATATCTATATCTGCCTAATTGAGATAGGATTAAAATAGTTTCTTTTCCTTGCATCTTAGAATAATATTTCATTTAGATTAAATTATACATCCCTAAAAGGTTCTCTTCCCAAAGAGGCAAAACTTTAGTTGTGGCTTGGCTAAGCCCAAATTAGCTTAAGTATCACTTTCTTGTCCAATTGGAGAGAGAAATGATATGATGTCTCTTTCACATTGATAGATAAAAGTCATGTTTTAAGCCAATAGATATTGCGAGAAGATAAATAGACCTAGTTAAACCAGTCGGAGCCACCATTCCAAACGGAAAATGAACTTCTTTAATGTCCGGACCGGGTGGTTATCCCTTATGTTGTTGCAACGAATTTCAAGGCCTCAACATTTTGGCGCTAGAAGGAGGGCCTGAGACTTGTTTTCCTTTGGAGTTTTTATATTCTAATAACTTATTTTTATTACAATGAATCCTTTAAAACTTCCAATTTGGAGTTGTATTTATGGACAAGCATCTTCCAATACTCCACGAGAAATAGTAAGACACTTGTCTTAGGGAAATAACTCACTTTCTTTTTGAAATTGAATACGATTAGAAATCATCAGCTCGCTATATGGGTCATTATATATTGCAAAACGCATATGGGAGGTTATGAAATGAGCATACATTAAATATATTCGATCTCTTTATATTCTCGTTCCCTCCAATCTCCGATGATCTCTCTGTCTGATATCACATTATGTATATCACAATATTTGATTAGAGACAACTCTTAACAATTCCTAATAGGAAACCTTCGATGCATATCTTCTAGTATTCATTCTCGCTCATTTTTCGATAAAATTACTTTACCAAAATTGTGATGTTCATATAACCCAGACCCGATGTGACATTTAAATTCTCTTTATATATAGATATTGCGTTCATTTATAAATCACAAATTTTATAGAGACATATATTTAAAAGTTCTGATGCCCAGATCTGATATGAAATTAAAATTCATATAATAAAATTATCTGGCCCGTTCTTCATCGCACATCGACGCATCAACGAAATTACATTTCACATATCGACAATTTTAATGGTTATTATTAAGACCTCGCTCGATAAATTATATTAGTTGCGATGCGATAAAAGATAAGGTAAGGATATTCCAATGTGATGCTACACATATCGCATATCGCCCGAGATAAGTAATATGTTAAATGATAAAACTTGCAACGAGCGATGTGGAGTTCGCTGCGAATTGTGAAATCGCAAAATCGCAAAATTGAAAAAGAGTTAAGTTTTGAAATCTGCAGGAAGGTAATTTAAAAAAAAATGCGAAGTGCAAATGTGTGTGATTGGTCATCGTTTGTGTGGGCCGCAAAACCAAAATTCCGCGCATATATTTTGATATTTACAATCACGTTGCATCAGTCATTTACCACATTTTCATTATCGCAAGAACAATATCGGTGTTTCAATTCATTCTGAAGATTTAATCTTACGATATGAATATTCTTCGATATCGCATTCATCCCTTTGCAGTTTCTCATCTCACATGCTCATATCGCAAATTTGCCATCGCAAAATTTATATCGCATCGCTAAACTTAAATGAAGCTTTGTCTTCAAGGTTTTTTGATGTGATAAACTTCGATATTTGGCTTTCCACCATTATCTTTTAATTTTTACAGAAAGATCTCAATCGCATATCGGAAAAGTGGAAGTTGCAGATTTTAAGTTATGCATGGAAAAGAATCTCGCGATGAGAGAAATTTAGCAAGCTAACGTGCCGATGATTAATCTATATTTTTAATTTTCTTTTATTCTGAATTTATCTCCATAATCATCAGATAGAGATTCAAATCCTCTTTATATAATGATTACATTATTCAGGATTTTGAATCAATTTCAATATTTTGGGGCTTATATAAATTCAGAATGGAAGAAGCAAAAGAACATTCATCGTTTCAATTCACAGGGAAACATGTCTTCACCCTCATTTCTGATGGATTCGAATTATTTATGATTCTTTGAACATGAAACATTGCTTTCTTTTAGTTAACTGCTTGTTTTACTTTAGATTTAATAAATAATGATTTTTGGTCAATAAAACTTCTTCATGCTATTAATTCTAATTAAAGAAATAAGTTAACTTGCATTGGAGAAAATCATATTTCTCAGGTAAGATTATATGCAGTTCTTCAATGATAAGTTTCATGTGTCCACTTTCATTTTCACACTTCTTCATTTTTGTTGTAGTCTACGCTGATCTTGAACTCTGTTTCTACAGGTATTCATAAACCCTTCACACCTCTACCATATCAGTTTTCGAAGTTCATTTTCTTTTTCCCTATGAGATTCTCGAGAGAAGTAGTGATGATACTCATTGAATCAACTAGACTGGAGAGTTTCTGAACCTTTAGTCTGTTTCTTTAAAGCATTAATTTTATTAGAAAATAGTTAAGATGCTTTTATGCAGGTTTTGTCTTGAAGAAGAAAATTTGCAATAGACAAAAATTTCTCATTCAACATATTATCTATCATAACTACTATTCACCTTCCACATTTTAAGAGCCTCATTTTTATATAACTCTGCAAGATAAAAAAAATTTCTCAACATAGGAAAGAACATACATATGCTTATTTTCTTTTATAATCCTTTGTTGAGAAATTCATATAAGCAATCTTATCAGAGTTAGCTTTTGAATTTTGTTTTTCTTTCAATTTTTTCTTTCTTCATTTTTATTTGCTGATTTCTTTTCTTACTTTAGTTTATGAATTATTTTCCTTCTGTTTCAGTTTTGATTTGATTTGATTTTGGTGACTTTGTCATGATTTATGTGAAAGGAATTTTTCTTACCTTACAGTTGTTGACATACATGGGAAATCTTTTACTCTATCCATTTCATTGAATTTCATTTATTATTAAAGGCATATCTTTATGGAACCATAAAGCCATCTTGCTTCAAAATATTTTTTCATGGAAGAACACACATCCTTTCTAAGTGATTGAGTTTATTTTTTCAAGGAAAAAACTGATTTGAGTTTAATTCAATGAATCTCTCCCACCCCTCCACACAAAAATCCTCTGATTGATAATTGCAGGGAAAGAATTTGGAGCAAACATTATCAAAGTACTATGTCCATTAAACATAAAATCTCTATTACCTTTCCACCTCATTCACTCAAATACATCATAAATAAAAAGCTTGCAAATGTGCTTATCAAAAGAGTGATAAAAAGAGGAAGCATGAGAAATACAAGTAAACCCATTGGGGCTATGGACGCTCGCTGGCAGCGGGACTAGGCTTGTATGACATAAAAAGACAACTTCGTTGGGGTACTGTTCAGGCTCGCTGGCAGTGAAGCTATGTTAGAGATGATCACAAAATGGATATATGCTTTATCAAAAACTCCTATCTCTACCATCTTCTATTTTTCACATGAGGAAAATTTAAAAAAAAAAAACAAATTTCCCCAAATTTGGATTCATCACTTTTACTCGAGTATGTTTTAAGTACTTATCTTTAAAAACTCATATTACTTAATCTATTTATGTGTAACCTATGAAAATATTTTATTGTTAGAAGATTTCGTGATTTCCATTATTTTTAACCTTTGGGTAAATTTAAGTTCGTTATATTTAATCAGAGATAACTGGTTCTTCTCCCACATGTCGCCATTGTTGTGGTACAACACAACCCCGCCATTTTTTACTTATATACTTCAAAAAATTGGGACCCTTTCTACAAAATTTTTGGCTTAAGCACCTTTTAGGATTTTGATTAAGTTAATTATCCTACATTTTTGTCATTTTTCATTTTTATCGGATTCCTATTTCGATTGTTTCATTGAATCTGGTTTTTCATAAGCTTTCCAACGATACTTGTTTCGTTCCATTTGGTCAACCAGTTTTTAAGTGGCACTCCTTTGAAGTTTTGATCATTTTCTCACTTGGGTTAAAAAATGTATGAAGTGCACCAATATTTTAATTCTCGTAGTTAAAATAGTCATTCATTGTAAATATTAACTTTTGGTTCATTTTTACTAATTTCTCATTTTTATTAACAGTCCTACAAAATGACTCGACCAAATTGTAAAATGGGCTAAAACACATTTTCGGATCTTGGTAATTTACTCCAACTTGTTATTTTAAAACAAATTGCCAAACTCAAAACCCAAAAATTGCAAAAAGTTGAAATCTAAAAAGTAGGATGGTTAATCCCACGTGGGCCCCACTTCTCACCACACTCACTCTTATGAAAAATCTCGATTTACAAAAAAAAGGTCGAAATAAAATATGCGATGCGATATTGCGATTGCTATACATCGCAAATAACAAATATTTATTTTTATGCATATATTTAAAAAATGCCGAAACTCTGATACGATTTGGTTTATGCGAAGGGTTACAGGATTTTAATATGAATTTTTAATTCTCCTTATGACTCCCGTCCTCCACCTCACTCTCCCTCACGTCATACTCACCTCACCCTCCACTTATTCCTCCACCTAACTCTATCCTCCATTAACACTCCTTATCCCTCCATACTCTTCCTCATCTCTCTCTCTCCAAGTCCCCCTCTCCTTCTCTCACGTGAATTTTTGGTTTTTAATTATTTAATATGTAATAAATACTATATTTTTATTATAATTTTTATATTTTAATTATAATATTTTATTGTAACTTTAATATAAATAAATTATAATATTTATATTTTAAATAAATTTTAAATTATTTTATTATTATTAATTAATTTTTGTTTATAGTAAAATAAGATTAATAACATAATTGTAATTAACTAGCATTAATTAATTAAATATTATAATGTAATTTAGGATTAGAATTTAATTTAAAATTTCTGATTTTTAGCTCAAGCAATAGAAAATTCTAGATTTCTGGCAATTTTAATACACTAACTTTAGAAGCTCATAATTGGAGTTTTACTTTACCAAATGTGGCCCAGGACGGCTCATTAGATAGATAAAATCATGGAGAACATTTCTGAATTTGTTACATTTCTAGATTTGATCATTTATTGGGTCTAAAATTAAGCAAAATATCATGCTCTGAATTTTTAACAAAATAAATTTTCTGAGTTTTATTTTTTGCATTTTAATTTGCCACAACTTCTTATGAGTGCAGATTCATTCATCTATGTTCTCATTGGCCAATTAGATCAGCACATAAATCAAAAGAAATCTTATATTTCCCTTTTTCAATTATTTATTTAATTAAGTTTTTGATTGGAATTATTTTAATTTCTAGATTTTGCATTTTGATTTTATTTTTACATTTTAATTTTGTTTTGATTTGTTTTTGAAGGAAAACAATTGAAGAGATGAGAAGAAGAAGATCTCAATCAATGTGAAGACTCCAACAATTGAATAATATTTTTGAACCAATGAAAATTGATTAAGAAAAACCACTTTTCAAACAAACTTTCTTATGAAAAAATCCTTTTGTAAATATTATAAATAGCAGATTACAAAATGTAATAAGGGGCTTCTCTCCTCTGTAATTCTAGAATTCTTGATGGCACTATTGTCTAGAGGATTTAGAGGTGTAGGATGAGAGTAGATGAATCACATATCTGGAGATTATTGAGGTTTTTCTTTTACATTCTGAGTTATGTATAATGAAAAGAGTCGTGCACTACTGTAGCTTTGATTTTGAAAGTATAAGTTCAGGCATTGTAAAAGACTGTTAGAGACTGGAGCTGGAGAAATGGACTTAATAAATTGGTATTTATAATACTATTATTTTAAATGTTGGTTTCATTTTATGATAATATGAATGTGTCAATTTACTTGCATACTTGTGCACTTCTGTCGGTATGAGTAATTTGTCTCAATTTATGTTATTATTTGTCTCTACTCTTATGGGTTGAATTCTGATTTCTGAGTAACTATTTACTCATAAATTTGTCTTATAAAACTGATTTATTGAATAGTGATATGTTGTGAACTATTTCCGCATGTTATTGTTTAATTATTCAAGTTACTGATTAAATGATCAATATCATTTTTAGAACTACTTCCTGAGTGTTGTTGATTGATTATTTTAGTTAATAGGTCTCTAGATAGAATGTGTTTGGTATTCACAATATCGGTTAATGTAACTACTTCATTAGCTTGATATTCATTTAAAACAAACATATTTAAATCTCAATTATTTAAAACATCTTGCTCTCAGTTGGAATAGATCTGTATCTGCCTAATTGAGATAGGATTAAAATAGTTTTTTTTCTTGCATCTTAGAATAATATTTCATTTAGATTAAATTATACATCCCTAAAAAGTCCTCTTCCCAAAGAGGAAAAACTTTAGTTGTGGCTTGGCTAAGCCCAAATTAGCTTAAGGATCACTTTCTTGTCTGATCGGCAAGAGAAATGATCTGATGTCTCTTTCCCATTGATAGATAAAAGTCATATTTTAAGCCAATGGATATTGAGAGAAGGTAATTGAACTTATTTAAACCAGTCAGAGCCACCATTCCAAACAAAAAAGGAACTGCTTTAAGGTTCGAACTGGGTGGTTATCCCCCATGTTGTTGCAGTGAATTTCTAGGCCTTAACAGATGGAAAGGCAACTCGGGCCGATTTTTTGGACTGCAAAGGAAAGGAAGCTGATGCCCAAGTTGTTGCGGGTCCTTTTATATTATACAAAGTTAAGTATTTTATAATTTAGGCTTTTGAAATTTCGAATTAGATGTAAACTAGCTTCAAGATTCATTGCATTAGATTTAGGATTTCGACGTTTTGAACCTACTAGTGCAGTTCATCATCAGGAAAGAGAAATCACTCATCTAGATCTAGATGTAATCTATGAGTTGTTTGCAGGTAATGACCTCATTTGTCACTTCAATGGCCTATGGTCGCATACAATAGACCTTTACCATTAGGTTCACTCAACTTGGATTAAAGCATGCAGGGTCCTCTTCTAATCCAAGGGTGTCTTCATCGTCATTTTGAGGAGGATGTCGATTAGCAGAATGCTCTTTCCAAGAGGCCCTGTTTTTGGGGAAAATTTGGGCTCTTCTTAACCCCTTGGTTTCTATATTTTAACCCCTCCACAACTATGATCACAAAGCTACCTATTTAGGTTAGGCTTCCGAATTCGCTAGCCCATCTATGACATTCTCCAATGTCTCTAGGTATTGGAAACACCTTGGGTGATTTTTTGAAAGAAGATCCCTCATGAGGCCAGTGTGGAGTCTTCACCTATGGTAGGATTTGTGTAGAAATTCACATCAAAAAAGGATTGCATGACAAAATTAACTTGAAAATAGGTGATTTTCACCAGACCCAACAACTAAACTATGAGAACACTGCTTTTTGATGTCGACTTTTCCATTAAACATGTCATCTTCAGAACTCTTGTTCTAAAAAACAAGCGAAACAAAAGTCGAGATCTAAAGCATGGAAGTCATGCAACCTTCTTCCTTGAGAAGAGGAGGATTCCTCTTCCTCATATCAGGAAGATGATGAGTCTGATGACATGCTCCCACTTGATGAGGCCTAGAATTTAGATCTTCAAAATCCTTGTGAAAAAGCTTAGAAGTTCCAATTTTTGTCAACCAAAAGATAATAACTTAGTAATAATGCTCCAAGGAGTTCCATGAAGTGCACCCATGAATCAATCTCCTCGGACTCTGACAAGGATGCTTCCTTATATTTTCAAAAAAATCTTAAGGTAGCTTTGGTAGCCACACTTGCAGAAGGTTGACCAAAGTAGTAAATAAGAAAGGAAAGAAAGGATGCACTAGTGATCAACCCAAAACTATGTGATTCCAATGGTTCTAATTTTTCGTTTTCTAGATGTGTTCTCTACCTTGTTTCATGGCCATCCTTAGGTTTGTTCTATTTATGGCCATATTCAGGGTGGTTCTATCATATGACCATCATATGCTATCAATGTAAAACTTTTTATATTAATATAAAACTTTTTGTACTCACTTACAAAAAACAATGTTGCAACCTAATGTCGTTTACATAAAAATAAAAATGTAATTAAATAAAAATATTATTGTAATGTAATGAAAACAATTAAATCAATAAAAATAAATTAAAAATAACCATATAAAAATAAAATAAAAAATATCCATGGTATTGTCCCATAGTATTCATCTCGAATATAGCCTATTTAAAGGAGAAAATTAAACCAAATAACACATGCTATTGTCCCATGGTATTCATGTGGAATATAGTCTATTTAAAGGAGTAAATTAAACCATCCTATACATCTTTTTTAACTCGGGATCTACCAAGCCAAGAGATCTCAAATACCTGGAGATACATTGGTAGATTTAGAATTAAGATGAATCTTGGTTGGTTTTAATACTATAAAAAAAAATTAAAAATGTGCATATTAAATTACTTGTTTAGAATTATGATATTATTACATCAGAAGAATACGAGAATTAATGATTTAGGTCAAAATGATATTAATACTGAAATACATTTATCTTATTTTAAATTACTATTAAAATAATATCAAATTAGAATATATTAAATTAAAGTAGAATAAGAACATGATTAGGATTAAGAAAAAATAATATGACCATTGGGAAAGGAGAGAGGATGTGAACGATATTAATTAAGAATTGTTAGAATAAATAAAATAGATTAATTAATTACAAGAGTTACAAGAGACCGAGGAACAAATAAATTAGTAAAAAAGAATAATTTTATTACTAAGAGGAAAGGGGAATATATATATATATATATATAATTAATTTAGAATAATAACAAATTAGAATAATAAGAAATTGTGGGTCAATGGAAGAAGTAATACAGATAAAATGATGAAATAATGTTAAAGAGGAAAGGAAGATACATATAATTTAAATTATTAAGTTAGAATCAAGAATAATACTAGCAATTGCACCACATGTTGCAAAGGAAACGCTGTAAAGAAATAACATAGGAAATATTAGTATAGAGGAAAAAATATGTGATATGTTATGTGATTTAATTGAATATTAACTTATAAATATGAATTTTTTTATTTAAAAGAAATTATAGGTCTCGAGAATTGTTTGGATAAAAATTTGGTTTGGTTTTTTGGGCCACACGGCAGAAATTTTTTTAGCACATATTTATGGAATGTTAAGGATGAACTTTGAAGTAATTAAAGCAATAATTCCTTGGGTTAAGATAGGGGACATACTTACCAAGTATTTTTTCAAATACCTCCCTTTTAAGGTGGTTATAGATCATGTTGGGGCTCTTAAAATTATAATGAACGATAGAAACACTACCCTTGTGAGAACTTAAAAAAGAGATTGTTAATTTGGCACGTATTTATGGAATGTTAAGGATGAAATTTGAAGTAATTAAAGCAATAATTCCTTGGTTTAAGATAGGGGACATACTTACCAAGTCTTTTTTCAATTACCTCCCTTTTAAGGTGGTTATAGATCATGTTGGGGCACTTAAAATTATAAAGAACAATAGAAACACTACCCTTGTGAGAATTTGAAAAAGAGATTGTTAATTTGGCACATATTTATGGAATGTTATGGATGAACTTTGAAGTAATTAAAGCAATAATTCCTTGGATTAAGATAGGGGACATACTTACCAAGTATTTTTTCAAATACCTCCCTTTTAAGGTGGTTATAGATCATGTTGGGGCTCTTAAAATTATAAACAATTGTAGAAACACTACCCTTGTGAGAATTTAAAAAAGAGATTGTTAATCTCTACAAATAATTTTTTAGTTTCAAATAATGTCAGAAAAAGGAATGATAGCCTCATTGATAAGAATTTATGTATTCACAAGAAAGATAACACAAGAACAACAACATGCATGTAACCAAAAATTAACATTGAATAAGTAGTGGTTTCATTAAAGAGTGTGTAATTGATGATATATCACTTAAAAAAAGTATCCTTACTTTTCAAAGTCTAGATATGATGTGACCATTTATTCAAATCTAGTTTGAGTGAATAAAATGTGCAGGAAGATTAGTCAACAAAATAAACTGTTTTACTCGAGTCTCGAGTAACTGAACTTAAAGAACAATTTTAGTGTTGATCCTTTTTTGTGAAAATTCTTAACGTTAAAATTGTTTGATATATTTTTTAAGATTTTTATTAAAATTGTTTAATATTACTTTAATTTTTCTTTTTTCTTTTAGCTAAAGTTTCCAAGATTAAATTTGTTTTTAACTTTTTATTCAAGGTTTCTTTGATTAAAATTGTTTATTACTATCTTAATTTTTCGTTTTAATTGAATTTTTTTGTAAGTTAAAATTATTTAATATTATTTTAATTTTTTAAATTAAATTGCTTAATATTTAATTTATAAAGAGAAATTCTCTTCATATCTTTTCTTCCATCTTTATTTTCTTTGAAATTAGAATTTTGTTATTATTTAACACTTACATTGAATTCCGGAATAATATTTTCTTCCATATTTATTTTCTTTGAAATTAGAATTTTTTTATTATTTAACATTTACATTGAATTCCAGATTTATTCCGTATATCGAGAGGATTCTGTCCATGTTCGTCCATGTTCTTGTAGGCCCATTGTAGTTTTTTGGTATTAGCACTTCGTCCCATATGTGACCTGATTGGTGTCTGTATGGATTCTCCATGTTGTCTACCGTGACTACCTCGACACTATCCCCCTGCCTGCGAAATGGCAATGAATAACATAAATTATTTGTTTGAGGGACCAGGGGCTGCAAAATGTAAATGAATAGTTTGCAATGAATGAATGGCATGCTGTAATATGAATAAATTCTTCAATTCACCGGGTGTGAAAGGAGATCTTATAGGGAAAAGAGGAAAATTCATAGAGAGTGGAGATTTTAACGTTTGAGAAGTTATCCTATTCTCATTTTAATCCCTTCCCAATCAAGTCAGCAATGGAGAGAAAAAGGTAATCCGGAGAAAAAGGTAAAGAATATGAAGGTTGCAGCTATTACCATTAGCAAAGGGAGGAAAAGTGGGAAAATGGATCAACCAACCATTATGATATATCATGGTGTAGTGTGGTAAAGATCATGGTATGTATGGTAAAGTTGGAATTTATTTCATGAAGGGGAATGGCTTTCGCAGTGCTATGAGCTTCTCCTAGGATGATTCCTTTGTAAGGAGGGAAGGTAGTAGTAGTCTCAATCCTACTACCATCCAAAGCTGACCAGGAATGCTGAGAAGAGGATGCGGATGTATCTGTCATCAAAACAATTTCATATTGTTTTATATTTTTCCATGAATAAAAAGATATCCAGGAGTTTGATTTCTCCATGTACTCCTTCCATTCTACTGATAATTTGATTTTTTCTTCACTTGAATGGGTGAGGCCAAAGGACTCAGCCTCAGGATGGGTATATATATCCCAATTCACCATTTCTTTCATCCACTGGGTTGAAACCTGATGATTTTTGCATCCATCCATGAGAGTGAAGAAATTATGCATTTCTGTGATAGATGGTTTCTTGCAGTGGTTTGGAAGATCTTTAAATCTAGACTAAGGAATTAAATCATTCATTTGTTCAAGATAGCCAAGACCATATTTGGTGGTCTCATTTTACTGAACATTTCAGTAAATCTTGGATCTTCATTTTCCAAGGACGGTAATTCATGCATCATCAATACATGGTCTGAATCACGAGGAAAAGGAATGTCAGAACACTTGGGATTAGGACACAGGTTAACAGAAGTGGAAGCTGGGGCTGCCCTCGTTCTAGGATGATGATTTTCATGAATGACCAGATAGGCAAGACTGCTGAGATTGACAAGACTTTTGCATTCTGGACAACAAACTTCAACTGAATTGAAATTTATAAGCTGGGAAAACTCAAATAAGGAAATATATTTACAAGAATTTAAAACTAAACTTGAACAAGCAGTATCTACAATTTGAGGGTCTTTTTATAGGGAAGACTTTCTGCAGGCTTCTTCAATCCTTTTTTTGTCAATAGTTGACCTTCGGGGAAAAGACAGAACAACGGAGGATTGATCTTCATGAATATTAGCAAAAGTGATACTTTTTGCAGAGATGGGTTTTGGATTTGGGATGAACCAGTGTTCTGGGAAGTTCCGATCTTCCTACTTGATGGCTTGGTGTTCTATTTTTTTATTTTTTGAATCAGTGAGAACAACCACACTTATTTTTGAGTCTCTACTGGGCGTATGGAGGACAGCCGAATAGAGGGTGTTTGTATGTCTAAAACAACCTTGGGTGTTGATGGCTATATTGTTTATTTTCTTCAACATATCAAACCCCGAATTCTGTATTTGGAGCTGTAGAATTTTATCTATGGTTTCATCAAATACATAAACTAAAAAGTTGGGATAACAGTCAAACCAGACAGGACCATTTGATAATGGGGCCACAATTCCTCCGATGATAGAGTCAGTATATTTATTGTGAGTCAGATCTCTCACAGTAGCTAGGACATAAGTGTCTAGCCCTTGATGGGTCAAAGCACTGATCCCGACTCTAATACATTCCAAATGCAAATATTGTGTTTTTAATCTCTTTGCTTCTGCCTGAAGCTGCTTTGGGTCAAGAAGGGGAATAGACTGAATACAGTCTGAATTTTCTTGGATAGAACTAATAGATTCTTTTATTGATATTCTAGTGGCGGCTACTAGATGAAAAGCTGACACATCTGAATAGACTTCTGAAGCGGATATGCTTGGGAGTTTCCATATTGCAGATGGCTCAGTTTCTTCATATACTAATTCTGAAGAATTCAAAACTTTACTAGATGCAGTGGCAAACATATCCCAAAGGGGATTTTCTTCAGCCTTTTTCTTTTTCATCTAATTCTCGGAAAGAAATAGATTTTCTGAAAGCTTCCATTCTTAAAATAAAGAGTATTTGATTCTTGAGTACTAACCTTTCTCGAACCAGATAACCTTTCTGGCTCTGATACCAATTTTACACAGGGGCTTCACAGATCGAAGCTTGCAACAGCAACAACAGGCTGAATGGCCTTGTTGAGTCTTTTTTCTGTCTTTAATCTCTCACAGTTCCTTTACACGAACCTACTTTGCACCGTCACGCTCTAACGACCTTCACATGGCTTCCCTCGCCTTCAGTGGCCTTGGCATCCCTAGGAGTTTTCGCGAACCTCTGGCGAACCTCTGGTGAACCTTAAGTGAATATGAGAGAGACAGATACTACCTCAACAGACAATATAAAGTTCACAGTTTCATATACTCAAGAGTGCGGAAAATGTTTCTCTTTATTGATCTCAGAATATTTTTCTTACATAAATCTTATGGACTCAGATTTCTTTCCTGAGATCGAATATACCAGTATTTACTAGTAATAGCTTCTTGAGGAACAAGATAGCATCTGGAGGCTTCCTGGCTGTATACAGACTCAGTCTAAGAAAATAAGATACTTACAACACGCATAGACAATACTAGACTATAGATCTGGCCACTTTAGGTTCTCACCAGTGCCGAGCACACTGATGCGCAGGCTTCTCAGATCGACTTATAGACTTGAGTTACAACTTCATGATGCAAGGAGATCAAGCTTAAAGCTCGTAGATGTAGAGCAGGAAGATTGCAGACTCCGACTCTAAAACACACACACAAAACTCTAACAACCGATGCCGATTGAATGAGCCTTACCCTCCTTATATAAGATGTGAGGGAGGACAAACAATCAATTCGGATCTAACAAGATCTAAGACGTGGAAGAGGAATCATTGCTTTCGGGTAACGCTGAGACGACATCCGCATAGAGATTCCATATTCCAGACAGCCATGTGGGTGCAAAACAAAGTGGATGCCTTTTTGGTACAGAAGGCCCACGAGAAAACTATTACAAGTAATTACACGGAGGATACTTTTTTACCAGAAAAGTCCTCAGGAAAAACCGGTCACTTTAATCCCGTGACTGGGAGACAGTACATAGTGGAGACTTTTATTTTAGTGGAGTCCACGAGAACCACTTTCTGCAGGGTCATCCAAGATTTGTATCCCGGGAAATCTGTACCTCCTGTAGGTTGCATCATTCCATGCTTTGGTGTAGATTCTCCAGACAATCATAGGCCTATTCAGAACAACTTGATGCTTAATATTTTTCATCACCAGCCATTCATGATGTTGTCTCATGAATTTTTTTAAAATTTCATTGTCTTGTAGGTGATGAAGGTCATTGTTTTTTTAAAATTTCATTGTCTTGGCAGATTTTTTACCTTGGCTTTAATATTTCTGACAACAGCTATATGATTATTTGTCCAAGGCGAAGGAATTTTTCTTAATCTCTGATTTAATAGAGATCTGTCTGTTGCACAATCCTTATAAAAATTCCCAACATAATTTAGACATCCTAAGAATCTTTGAAGTTGAGTTTTATCAAGAATGATGTCAGGGAATTTATCTACAAATTCTATTGCATGACTTTGCAGAGCAATTTGCCCATTCTGGATTGTGTGTCCTAAAAATTTTACTGAAGTCTGGAATATATCAATATTCTTCTTGCTAAGTACCAGACCATTTTGCTTGACCAACTTTATAAAAATCTGTATGTGCTTAAAGTGGTCTTGGATATTTTTAGAAAAAATGAGAATGTCATCTATATAGACAAGCAACCAATCTGAGTAAGGTTTGAATATTGAATCCATAACCTTCTGGAACTTTGATGGAGCATGCTTGAGACCGAATGGCATGACATTCCATTCATAATGTCCAGCTGGAATGCTGAAGGCAGTCTTAAATTTATCTTTCTCTACAACTGCAACTTGCCAGAATCTAGACTTTAAATCAAACTTAGAAATTTTTTTTGCACCAACTATTCTACCCAACAGATCTCCTTTGTGTGGAATTGGGTATGTATCATCAGCAAGGACTGAGTTCAGAGGCTTGTAATTTATTACTAGTCTTGGAATTCCTCTGATTTGTTCAGACCTTTTATTTACATAAAATCCGTAGCAATTCCATGGAATATTGGATTTTCTGATCAATTTTTTGCTCAAAAGCTGGTTTATTTCCTTTTCACATAAATCCCTGTATTCCTTGTTCATGGGAATAACTTTAGCCTTACAGGGTCTGCCTGTATATTCAGATTTATATGGCAGGTCTACAAAATGTTGCTTCCTGTGCCAAAAGGCATTGGGCTCTTCTGAGCAACATTCTGTTTCTATCTTTTTTTTTTTATTTCAGAGATTTTTCTCTGAATTTTAGGGGTTTTCAACTATTCCCCTATATGAATGGTGGATTTGAGGTCCTTGAGCTCTGATAATTTTGTTTCAGCCTTTTTGAGCTCCTGCATGGCCTGTACCATAGTAGATACCCTAGGATTTGAAATATAGGGCATATCAATTCTTTTAAACTTTCCATCTGAGGTTGGTACAGTAATGAAGTAGCCAGCTCTGTTAATTTCTAATCTGATTGAGCCATGCGGTTCGACTGCTGCTAGGAAAACATTTCCTAAAATACAATCTACAGGAATGTCTTCTACTGCAAATTTCAATTTGATACAATGGGAATCAAAATAGACAACAGCTTTAAGGACTTCATATTGTAGGGTTTTTTCACCTAACCCTATTATTTTCCTGGAGGCTAAAACCCAGTACTTGGAGGGGATGGATTTTTTTATTGAAGATGTTTACATTTGCACCAGAATCTAGAAGTGTTGTAGGAGAAAACATTTCTCCTTTAGTACAAATTTTTACTTGAACATGATGTTGCTGGTATTCTATTGCTAGAACACGCATCTCCCTGAATCCTATTGTAGGATCTTGTTTTCCTTCAAGGATCTCAACTTTAGATTCTATGAATGGTGCACTGTGCAGAGTGTAATTAGCGCAGTGACCCGAAACAGGCTGTGCCATTTCCTGTTTCCCTTTCTCTAACTTTGCAACTTGGGATTTCAGAACAAAAATTTCAGATTTAAGCATGTGTATTTCTCTACTCACCTCCCCCAAAGTGAGTGAATGAACTTTGTTCTGCAGCTGATCCCTTTGATAGGCGTTTTTATTACGCTCGAAAGAAGCTTCTATGAAGAGTGGCTTCTTGTTGGCACTTTTGCTGGTGGATGATACTTGGGACATGAATGTCTCAAGTAATTTATTTTTCAAATCTCCTTCTTCCATAGCACGATTTTGTGCAAAGATTTTCAGCTCATCATCATCTGTCTAGGCCATAAGAACTTTTTGTTTTGGCTGTGAAAGGCCTGGCTGTTCTTCATAAGAAATATCAGATGAATAATCAGATTCAGAATCAAAAGAGTAGTTGCTATTACAATTGTTAGAATCTGAATAGAAATACTGTAAATGAGCTTGTAATTCTTCAATTGAAGAATTGGAGGAGGAAGATTCACTGCATGTATCAGAAGAATAATCAACAATCTGTTGTTGTTGAATTACCAAACTTGGACAATTTTCGGTCTTGTGGTGTGAAGATCCACACTTTCTTCATTTGTCTTCAAATTTCACCACTGTCTTACCTTTATTGAGAGGCTGAGACTTTTTGCCTCTGTTTTTCTTTGATTCATCACCATCCGGGCATCTATTGGCGGTGTGGCCAGGCTTACCACATAACCAGCAAGTGATCTGATTCATCTTTTCATTCTTATGACTCTTAAGATGAATGTTTGATGGCTTGTAATAGTGTGTCTTAGGGACATACTTATAGTATCCATTTTTTTGAGAAGGCCTGGAGGAGAATCTTCTCTTATTGTTTCTGCTGATGAACTTTTCTTGTTTCTAAGCCTTTTTGGCCTTTCTTTTTTATTTTCTTCTTTTAATAAGGGGATCATCAATAGTAATGCCTTATTTTCTGTAGATAGATTTACTATCTGGAAATCTTGAAAGTTTTTCTAAATATTTATTCATCTTGGAGCTAGTACAAAGACTAACTAAATATTTGGTAATCACTGAATAAATCTCACCCCAAGTGTATGTTTCAAAAGGCAACTGGAAGAATTCCTGCAACTTAATATAATCTACCAGTTTAGAAGGTAAGGCTGCAAGGTATACCTGTTTCCATAGGAGGTTCTTAGGATCCTTTACAAGGAAGATCCTTTGCATCCAATCTCTATGAAAATATTCATATTGGCTCATCTTCATACATTTCAAGTTCATCAAAACAATTTCATTTTTATCTGTAACAACATACTTAGTGCCACACCAATGCTCAATGATCATGGAGATTAGGGATCCAATCATGTTATTAGTTGGTGTGCCATCAGAATTAAAAATTATATCTCCCACTTCATCTTTCAAAATTTATGATTCCATCTTTGAAATCAGTGCTGGAGATGTCTCTACTTCCCACCATCTTAAGAATGTTCCTGTGAAACATTGTATGAGTGTCTTATAGGCCTCTGCCTCTGTTTTCCCTCTGAGACACATGACTTTATACACAGTGATCATTAAGTCTATCATTTGTCTGATTTGTCCCAAAACAACACTCACAACCAAGAAACACTCAACCAATCGATCTGGAAGAGCAAGGCTGGATAGCATATAAATGAACCAATCAATCTGGAAGATCAAGGTGGTATAACATACAAATGGAGTAGAGAAAATTAATAGTCATACAATTACTAACAGATACAAGTGGACTGGAGAGAATTTATAGTCATTCAATTACTCACAGTTTGTTGATCCATGGTTGTGGAACATCTTTGGAAGCGATGACAACAAGGTCTACGTCCACATTGAGACGATGGAGGGATCGAAGCATTACACGCACAACCACATAAAACTCATAGTCTCTTGGTGTCCCCATGTACATCATTGTCGCGTAGGCATTTCTTACAGGTGGCTTTGCCGAATTCACAACAACCCACACGTGAATTATCATGAACATACATATAACTAATAATGCATTGCGGGAATTGATCCCCCAACCTCTTGAATCCATACTCAATGCTACAGAAGATAATCGATTGCACCTGCTGTAACGCGAAAATCCGAAAATCTGTGTGTCAGCACAAATCCAGGGGGGGCTGAATTTTTTTTCCCAAATTTACAAATTTATTTGTAAGAAACAAAGTTAAAGGGGGATTTGAATGCAAAACTCAAATATTAAACAAAGGAGGGCTCTCACAATTCAAAAGAAGTTGTTAAATATTTGGGCTGACATTATAGGGGAGCGCATTGTGGGAACGGGATTTGAAATACAATCCTCTGGCATATTTATTCATATGCCTATTTAAAGAACTGCAATGGAATCAACACAACTTTCTGGATAATTTAATTAAATAAAGTCAAATCAGCTTCAAGCCTAATTTTCAGGCTTCCCCCAAAAGCACCTTTAATTGACAGGTCATAGATATACCACATACTTGTTTTATAGAATCAAACTCAATTAGCCCTTGGTTTCCCAGACCTCAACTCTCTGCATCTCCCACATCGCTACAAACAATCAGTTTCCTTCTACAGACAGCGATGTAATTTGATGGTCTCTCTTGCCGTGGTCAATAAAATTCCTTCTGAATTTCTTCTCCTCCACCTCCGCCGATGACTTCGATATTACAGGAACCTCCGACCAAACCTCTAGATCCTCTCCGCTGTTGCAGAAAATATTTCTATCATAACTCAAGATCTTGGCATCAGGCATACCCCCTTGAACAGCCAAGGCAGGGTTCATCTCTGTGAGAGGAATCCACAGATTCCGCAAATCCGACAATTGCCTGAGGTCTGCCATTGCAAGGTTGCCTCTTATAACATTCACCTTGACGAGACTGCTAAAATACTTGCTCACTGCCACATCTGTGAAGGATAAAAATACCCAACATAATGCTCTAAAAAATGGCCATGCCATGAAAACAAATTAGCAGGAGAACAACGACATAAATCACAATGAAAAAAAGTAGACCATATCATACCATGGTAAAATAGGGAGGCCTCGAACGTACCTTTCAGATTAAAAAGGGTTTCCAAGACCAGTGCCAATCTATAGAGATTCCTTGAATTCAGCCAATTGTGTGCCATGTACTTCAAGAATTAAACCAGTTTTCAACCTGAAACGGGCTGAAACAGGCTCATCCGTAGAAGACTCCATAGAAAGCTATTGTTTTAGAAGTCGATTATTTTTAAATCTATTTTCTTATGTAACTGATTAATAATAACAATATTTAATCTTAAGGTAAAGAATGTTTCAATCGTCTAACATCAAATCAATGGTGCATAATGTTACACGTGGGAATTAGGAGATTTGTTTTCAAATAAGATGATTTACAGCGTAATTATTAATTAGGATAGATTAGAGAAGTATATGATTAGGATAAGAAAGGATAAATTGGAATAATTAAAATGGAGTAACTAATAATTATTATTTTAAATTGTAGAATTTAAATTGGATAAAAATAATTAGGTGTATATCCGGAAGCGGGTGGAGGAAATTGGTCATATTAGGGGATGGGGGCCTATCTCTTTCTTGTAGCTTGCACTAGGGTATAAGTGGCATATTGGTAGCATGCAAACCATAATGCATGAAATTTTCGAGATCTTTGGCAGTAGTTTTATGTGTGGGTTAGTGAGGTTAGTTTCAGAATTTTTGGGTTTTTTTATGAGCATTAGTGAGTGTGGAAAGGGTTGTGAAATGACTGAGCAGGAAACCACTACTCCCCCATGTCATGTTACTTGTGAATAATTATGAATGCGGGTAGGGAATCCTTTGTGGTGTTTCATACTACTGAAGCACCAAGTCTGGGACCCGAGGAAGGCTGGTAGTTGGGGCACACTTCGCTATTGGGGAAGCTTAGTCTTGAGGAGTAAAAAATTGGTTCCGATTAATGGTGGTGAGATTTTTCATTAGTTTTTTTTAGTTGTTAGCCTATTACACCTTTTCAAACTTTTTTGGGGGATTTCATGTGTGCTTATTCCAAAAATATTGGTTTTGGTGTTTTCAAGGTACGCTTTCTTTTAAAAATTCTTGTTTCCTCTTATCAGTCACATGGGATTTCAAGGCTATAGTTTCAATTGTGTTTTAAATTGAGGGTCTAAATCCCATCCTTGGTCTCTAGGGTTTGCATGTGGGTTTCGAGAGTCTTGTATGATTAATCAAGGCCTCCCATCCAAAGGCGGGAATATAAGTAGGAGAGGTTTTGGGTGTGGTGGGCCTAGAAATTTTATCTAGTTGTATTATTATCCATGTGAATTGGTCTTAAGATGGTATACTTAGCCTGTAGCATCTAAGGGTAGAGTCATCCTTGTAACGCCACTACTATGGTGTTTGGGGATTGTGGGAGCCACCTCGGGTGTGTCTAGATTTTCTGGAAAGAAATAAAGCCATTACAGGGTGGAGGGTATTAGCTTTGATTTGAGGCAGTCTGGGAGTCAAGGGAGGTGTATTTTGGTGGAGGTTGTAACAATCCCAGGTTAAAATTTCATGTAATAAAGTGAATAAGGGAAAAACTAATACCAAGGTCATGGAATACGTATTCCAAGTTTAATGTTAGGATAAAAATCCAAGTGGGTGTTCATTTTGGTTTATTATGGCTAAGGAAATTAGAAAAAGGTATTGGTAAAGGATTTGAAATGGAAAAGAGGAATTAATTTGTACTTTATTTATGAAAATAAAGGAAATTAGGAGGAAAAGGAGGTGAAAGGTCACATAATTGCATGAAAGTAAATTTGAAGGGAAAGTAGAGGAAAATGAAGAACATAGAGGCCTCAATGATAAAAAGGCTTATGAGGATCAATTGACAACCATTTTGTCAGTTCAGTTTTGGATCTCTCTCTCTTTTCTCGTACTCTTTCACACTTAGAGAATTCGTGGAGCGCTCTAACATTAGAGAAAGAAAGGAAAGGAAGACAAAGGAATGACAAAGAAAGCAAAGGACAAGCAAGGAAAAGTTGGATCAGGAAGATTTAGCGTACATACTTGTAGGTAACAGGTTGCATGTGTGATTTCCTAGTTGGTTTATGGATGGATGGTACATGCATGTATGTATTTGGTTCTCTTCCTATCAGGCATTGTTTTTTCCAAGTGTGACAGCGGATTCAACCTTGCCTTTCCATTTCTGGATAACCATGGTGTGATGTCATTCTTTCATTCGGTTGAGCTTTGGATTTCCAGATGGTTTTGGAACTGGGTGAGGTGGTCTCGAGAAAATTCCCAAGGGCCTAGGAATCCCATGACCGGTTTTGGTGGGATTGTGGCAAAGCATGAGGCTAGAGATGGGAAAATTCCTTAAGGTATTGGTAAAGAAATTTGGAGGCATCCAAGATTATTTTGGGCCTAGGAATCCCTTGACCAGTTTTCATGGGATTGCAATAAATCATGGTGGTTTATGTTTTTATTTTGGGCATAGGAATCCCTTGATTAGTTTTGTCAAGTTTGCGGTAAATCATAGTGGTTAATGTTCTTGTGCTGATCCTAGTGATCCCTTGACCGGTTTTGGAGGGATTGTGGTAAACGCTAAGGGTGGAGGTGGTTTAATATACAGGAATTATTTCTTTTTTTTCTTTTCGAGTCCCACATTCATGCTTTGAATATGGCATGTGGGTGATTGGCTGAAATAAATATTTGGTTCAAATCAATCTATGGTTGAGTTGTACGTGGAAGTCCCTGAATTGTTTGGATTTTTCATATGTTAATAAGAGCTATTTCCTCTTTTATTTAATGATTATTTATACTTGTTATTATGTGGCTTTGATGGTCGTTATATTATGGTTATTATTTTGGTTATATGTTAGTTATAAGCATGGTTTCATAATAGTTTGTAGTTATGGCTCTTGACATTTTTGATTAAATGATGAATTTTTAATGAATGCATAAGCTAAAAAATGTTATTATAGCTATTATGAGAGGTAATTAGACCTTCTTGATGATTCTCAGACAAGTATTACACTCTTATGCTCAATATGCATTCATGACTTGTATATTACATGTTCTTAACGTGTTTGATGAAACGAAAGTCCTAGTTAGGCTTGGTTAGGTCAAGTTTGTGGTTCAAAATTGTATATTTATCCTTTTCAATGAGTTACTTATCTTTCTGGAAAGTGTCAGGAAGTTTTGGGAAATGGTCTTAGGTTGAAAATCCAGGACCACACCCTCCGAAATGAGGAATTTAGGTCACAACCACTACCTGATAGGCTTATGAATACAGTTGGAGGCCATCAACTCCATGAAGGCCTTGAAATGAATGCAGTTGGGATAACAAGTCAGAAAAAGGCTTTCCAACTCATGATTTGGGCACTGGGAGTAGCTGTTTGGCTCCTGGGTGTCATGTAGCTCTTGAGGAAGGTCAGTAAGGTTCTAGTTTGTCGATTCCACTTCCTTAACTTTACTTATGGGGTTGAGTCATGTTATAGTATCTATCCATCTCATGTTTACCTCAGAAGGCTAGTGAAAGTGGGTAAATGTGAGAGGTGGTGTTTACATATTGGTATTAGAGAAGATTACCATTCTTTTTAGGTGATGTCTAATACCAGATTGGTATCAGAGCATGGTTAAATACTTGGGCCAAATGGGCATAATTCTTTTGTCATGCATCCATGTCACCAATCTATATGTTTGTTATGCATGCATTGTATCTAATTGGTGTTATAGTTTGTGACATTATGCATATTAAGTGGGATGATTATTGAGATGATGTTGATATATTGATATGATCATGTATTCATATATGTATTATGCTAATCTGGATTGATTTTTCAGATGAGGTATCCTCGCTTGAACTTCACTCAGGTATGCTAGTTATGTTGTATTTGGTTATTTGACATGGTATGTTTGTAGGAAGAAGAAGATCAAAGATGACTAGAAAAATGGTGGATTACAGTTCACGAGACTCTCCTTACAAACCAGATGAGAAGCCAAGAGATGATTACTCTCCAGATATAGTAGACACCTTGAGAATTTTAAAGGCATATATCAGAAGTTGCAAAGGAGATAATGGAAGAATCATTCAGTCACAGGAAATACTCACTAGGGCACAAAAGAAACAAGCATAAGTAAATGTAGTTATCCTTTAGAGTTTGTCAAACTTGCAAAGACATGGAAAAACATGGATCAATTATTTAAAGGAGGACGAGACTAATGGGGCATATGGTATCAAGTAATGTGGTGGGAACAGGTCGTACAGAGATGACATGGTTAGATATGGAAGATCCTTAGATACACCTGATAGGAGAAGAAGTGGACATGGGTTCTACTCTAGTTCTGTTTCATACAAGTATCATGGTCATCATTGCTATCATCTTTATAGAAGGAGTGACAGGGGATATTTTCCATATGAGTTAAAGAAAGCCAAGCCACCTACATTAAATTGAGAGTTAAAAAAATCAAAACATATAGAGGCATGGTTACTTGGGATGAATAAATTATTTGAGTTGCATGACTATACAGAGAAAATGAAGGACAAGATAGCTTTTTTCAGCCACAAAGGGAAAGAAAGCCTCTAGTGGGAAGATGTGAAACATATCAGAGACATCTGGACAGAGGAGTTAAGTTGGCATGAATTTAAGAGAATTTTCAGGAAGAAGTACTTTTCAAAGAGGTACTATGACAGTAAGGCCAAATAGGTATATGAGTTGAAGATGGGATCGATGACAGATGATGAGTACATGAACAAGTTTCTAGAGTTTTTGAGGTATGTGTCATATACTAAGGATGAGAAAACAAAATTTCAGAGATTTTTCAGTGGATTCCCATTAGAATTTAAAGATTGGATTGAGTATGATGAGCCTCGGTCATTAGAGGAAGTCATTGGGAAGTTGAAACACTGTTATGAATAATCGAAGTGTTAGACTGTTACACGGACAAAACCCTCTCATGGAGAAGAATGATCTCCCTAGATTCCTAAGGGAAAACTAGAAACAAACATACAATTAAATAAATATTTCCCTAAGCCTACTTTGTTTGAATCATAAAATCAAGGAGAATGGCTACCTTACCTATTTTAGAAATTCTTGATGGAGATCCCCACTCTGTCCCAATGCAGCTCCTTAACGTGTGATAAGATATGAAATTACAAAAATAAAAGGGACCAAAGGCATATGCAATAAAATGACTCAAACAAGTTTAACCTAATTATCAATTAGATTAGAAATTGATATCATCTTAATGAATAAATAAAAGTAAAATAAAACATTCATCATTTCAGTAAGACATTACAATGGAAAAAAGGATTCATTTGTACTAATTCAGAGATAAAGAAGAGCCTTACAATCTTTGCCTTGATGTCATGAGATTCCTCCCAAATGCCTCCAACCCTCTCCTTGGATGATAAGCTTCCCAATCCAAATTCAACATCATAATACTACATTTTTTGAACCTTTCTAACCCTCTAGCCTCTACTCAATTTATAGGCCAAGTAGAGAAAGTTTCAGATCCAAAAGAGAAGGGTGAGATATACTAATAGTCATATTAGGGTTCCTTGATATAAGGGAATTAGCTCCATGATGTGAGGGGTATGGATTTAATAGATATGACCAAGAAGCTTCCAATTGGGATATATTCACCCAAAAAGGCTTCTAGAATTTACTTTTTATTTTTTACTTTTCATTGAGTCATGTGCATGGTCAACAGTGGAAGACAAAGCATAGTTTTGCATGTGTTTCAATGGAAGAAACTCCAAATGCATGGAAACTGACTAGGAAAAGTTCACAGGTAATACTCGACAGGTTAAAATACCTTGTTACCGAAAATTCATAATTTATTAAATGGTTTTAGATATTTGACTTGCAAGGGAGTGCTTTGAAACATGTTTATGGATGGCAAGAGATCCATTTTAACTATCAAGTTTCATGGTGAAAAAATTACATCTAACATATTGCCCCCTAAAGTGTGAAGTCTGAAAAAAACATTAAAATATTGAAGCACTTTATCATGCAAAATAGTGGACCAGAGACGATGGTCAGAAACTTGCAACATTCATTCAAGGATTTCAATGTAATATATATAATCATCACTTAGGTTGGAATTCCCATACTCAGAGTAAAGCTAACTCTATGAACAAGATTAGAAATAATCTAGAATCATATCAATAGTAGACATAGTATGGATGCAACCATAATGTTATGAATCTGTCTACATAATCATGGATACATAACTCCTCCCAGCCTGGATGGATGAAACTAGATCCAGGGTCTTGATCCCATCTCTTGATCCGTAGTACGAATATGACCATGTGAACAAATGTCCTGAATTCGAACATGGAAGATACCACTTGATTACTGGTCAATGATGTGAACCCTTAACAAGTGTGAGATAAAACACCAATAATGATAATGGCTCTCAAGGTACTCTCAATACAATCTATGAAGTGTGATTAGATGTCCTAAAGTCGAACACTCAGAGAATCATTTGATCGAAGGTCAATGATGAGAACATATCGTCAAAGGTGAGAAACCTGCCATTAAGGCATGTAGGCCTCAAGGTACTGAAAATGGTTTCTAGATCAACTTCCTAGATAGTGAGTTAAAGTCGATAGGAACTGATCCTTTGCAAGAGAGTCTACGACACAAAACTTCATGTCAAGTTTTGATTTTTTTTTTTTTGCAAGGAATGACTTAGAGATGGACTGATGCAATTGAGGGAAAAAATTTGCCAAGGAATATGAACTGAGGTTGAACTTATCTTGAACACATGGCAAATGTGAAAATTGACTTGGACACATTTGAATCAACAAAAATACCCAAAAAATAGCTGAAGACTTTCATTGAGGTTTTATTAACTGTAAGACAAATGGATTTCCCAACCCGAACACAAGTATGATAGAGTGTCGTGTTCAAGAGTGACATAGTGCCTTATAATCAATGAAAAAATGAATACTCTTTGCCAATCCCCCTGCCATTACTAGCAAGTACCTCTTTATTTTTTTCAAGCTTGATGAGGATAACATTTGCTTCTCCAGTAAGCTCATCCTTCGGATGAGTCCTTCAAAGTATTTTTAATGAACCCTAGGAAGGAGTGGTTCAGTCTCGTCATGAATGAGGAGTCTTGTACTGTTTATATTTTATGTTTATAGTGTAGGGTTAACTCAATGCCATTTTTCATGTTTAAAGAGTTTGAAAATACATAAAAAAGAAAACTCATTCAATTCTTTCAACGTAAATTTTCAATGAGTTTGGAGAAAGTAAAACTTAGTGTTTTCTAGTTTTAGGGAGTGAGGAGAAAAACATAAGTAAAATCCATGGTGTTCTTTTTCATAAATTTAGCCCCTCAAGCCTGAAAAAGGATAAAATAATGCAAGAGAGAACACTATTGACCATAATTATTCAACGTATACCTTTTTCGTAAATATTCTAGTTCAGTCTGGGAAAGGGTAAACTTATACTAAATGTACGATTGTTCATTTACTTTTACGAGTTCAAATATTTAAGTACTTGGTGGCATTTTCATGTTTAGAGAGTCTTAAAAGGGCTTAAAAGAGAACTCCAGGGTTTTTCTTTTTCACATTTTTCGAGAGCCCGAAAAAAGTGATAAAATTTTTCTCATAGTCAAAATGGTCCATTTTTATGTTGTAACCTGTATTCTGGCCATTACACTTGATGAATTATCATAACCACTCAAAATTATAGTAAAAACATCAAAAATTGACTTTTAAAAGGTTAAAGGCGTAAAAAATAAATTTTTATTGACCTAACAACCTATAAAAGTTGAAAAAGTAATTTCATTTTTACTATTTTGAGTTTTAACCAATTTGAGAGCAGAAAAGAGGGTTTTTACCACAAAATTTCAGAGGTTTATTCCGAGCAAACCGATGGACCAATCCACGAGCCATTTTCTCTAGGTAAGTGATCTCATCATTAGCTTGTTTTTCATCCCATTAATTTTTTATTTTAATGATTGGTTTGATTTTTTGGGGGAGTTTAAGTTTTGAAAATTTGCCCACTAAGGTGCGCGGTTTCCCTTCACCAGGACCGTGCACATCGATAATTTTTTACATGCTGAGAAACATTATTTGCCCAGTTTATCTACTGATAAAATGCACAAATGTTCTCTATCTGTAAAGAAAAACTGCGTAAGCACTGAGGGTTTTAAAAAATAAATAAAAATACACCCCAAAACTTGCAAATTTCTCTCAAGAATTGTTCTAACACTCCTCAATCATAATTTTCAGGACTTTTGATCAATCATGTTGGAGTGGAGAGAGAGAGAACATGAAAAAAATGATGCGGAAGCTATGGATGATCCAGAAACCTTGCAATCTTTAAAAAATTGTGGTCTCTAGAAATATTGGATTATTCTGGAAATGAAAGCTTGACTAGAGCTCATGACACAGATGGTGAGGACCTAGGATGTCCAGGAATTTTTTTTTGTGATAGGGGATCATCGACTCACCATAGATGTTGATGATATGTACTCATTGATTGGGCTCTTCTGTAGAGGGATTGACATTTCTTTATTTGGCTAGAGACCAGGTGGAGAGACTACAACTTCATATTTTAGGCGATATTGTGTTGATGGAGTTGAGCTTAAGGATGGTAGGATTGATATCAAAACCATTGAGTGACTTAATTTGAGGACCATTTATTTTACAATCACCAAAATATGTGGAAGTTCAAAGATTCACATGTCCACAAAGGCCGAGATGCATATTACAGTGGAGTCTTCACAATCCACTATTTTCAACTGGCATGAAGGAGTAGTTTCCAACATGAAAGGGCAACTGACTAGAGCCAAGAATGGTAAACTGAATAATTTCGGTTATGGTTCCATTGTCATTTCATTTTCTCTAAAAATGTTTCCACTCCTTATCCCACAATAGATTCTCGTAGATGAGAAAGGACATCGAGATCCACATATGTTGCGGTGGGTTTCGTTGATGGCTCACCATGGAAGAAATGACCCAATGGTAAAATATGATCCTCCGTTTTTTGTGTGGTTGGGAAACCAGACCATCATGATCACGGATTTCCCATATGTAGGGATGGATTATAGAGGTGACCTAGATATGCAGCTCCCAGCATATCTAGGTAAAAATTTCTCATTTTGATTCTTTAATATTTTAAATTTTTTTTTTTTTTTAACGTCCAAAACTAATTATCTGAAATGCTAATCCAGATGTGGGCCTAGTTCAAACATCAGAGGTACGATGTTTTGATAGGTGAGGGGACCAACTTGTAGAGGTTGTAGTACCCCACTCAAATGCAACAGAGGCCTTGACTGAGCTGGAGCACAACTTGGAGAGGTTGACTATATATATCCCAGAATCTGGGACTGATGATTTGCCTCTTTGGTATCAGAGGAACATGGTCAGGGTTCCATGACCTATTAGGCAACTGCTACATCGAGTAGCTCGTGCTATATTTTGTTGTAAAGATCATCATCATGGAAAGTTGCTAGTCTTTTAGGGCTACATTTTTATTTTTGTATCGGCATATTCAGATAATAAATGCCACGAGGCCTCATGTCTTTGGATGACATTTTTGTCACACACTTTTTACAGACTATATTAACTAATTAGAACTACTACTTTTATTTTCATTTTATCTTGTTCAAAATGTGGATGAATATTTTTTTAATTTACAAATGTTGCAAATGTATATTTAATATGTGATTGGCCAATGCATCAAATAATGTGTTTAAATTTCTTGAAATGTATTAATATTCAATGTAATCAATCTGTCTTTCCAAGAGACGGACCCGTAAATACATTCTTAACATTGATGAACTTCTTACTGTATAGACACCATTTAAAATTAATACTATGACTTGTGAATCTTACCTACTGATCAAACGTCGAATTCCAAATGTGATGGTGTTAGATAATAGCTCAATGATTGCACTATATTATGTTATATTGTTCGTTGTTCGACCAAGGCATATACCTTGAATGGAAACTAACCCACCAGTGGGTGAATAAATGACCCAAGCTTTGAAATACAAATCCCAATTACTACGACTAGTGCCATCAGCAAAGCTAATGTCAAAATTATACAACTGTAATAGAACTGCATATAAATGTCAAATATATAGTGGTACTACATGAATACTATAACTAGTACTCAAGGCCTACTCAGACAATGGTGCCTCATGCTCAGATGGATGTGCCTAATCAACTAGAGGTTCCTGCTCCATCGATGGTGCCTGCTGATCAAATGGACATGCCTGCTCAAGAGGTGCCTGCTGATCAGATGGTGTCTTCTCAGGAGGTGCCTACTGATGATATGGTGTAGCCTGCTCAGTGGATGGTGCCTGATCAGATGGACATTCCTGCTCAGGATCAGGTGCCTGCTCAGTTGATGGTGTTTGCTCAAGACTAGGTACCTGCTGAGATTGAGCTTGCTAAGAAGATGCCTGCTCAAGACTAGATGTTGGCTGCTCATCTTTAGAGCAAGGTGAAGGAGGAGGAGGTGGAGTACTAGAATTATCACTCCCCTTGTGATCATGATCATCTGATGAGCTTCTCTATCATGCATCTCCATGGTGCCTATCCCTCCTAGCCGCTAGTAGCCTAGGAGCTCTGATGATATGACGCAAAAGGTTCATCATATTGTGGGGCATGTCCCTCCAGAGCTCTGTGAGTGTACGATTAGCCTGGATCTCTCTGATCATAACAAGGTAGACTCCCTCATCAACCAGTAGTCGACACAGTCGGTGATCTGAAAGGACTGTATTAGTTAGCTATGCTAAGTGTCTTTTCAGTTATAAAACATGTGCATACTTGTAATATTCCTAATTAGCAGGCAGCTAATAGGAATATTAATTTTTCTTTTGAAATCTAGTTAGATGAATAAATGGGCAAGGAGGCTCATAAGTTGCTTAAGTAGGAATAAAATCCCTCATAATGTGAAAATGGATTATGTTAATAACTAGATCAAGCATCCACATGTGTGAACAGGGTCTAAAATGTGTGGAAAAAGTAAATTTTGACCAAGTCAATAGCATTATTATATAAGGAGTGGATCTTAAATAAAGATAGCTTAATGTGAATGAAGATCAATCTAGCTAGTCAAAATGAAAATACCTTGAGTGTGAAAAGAGACAATGCATGAAGATCCAGTCAAGGTTGGCTAAATCAAATAGCGCTGTAAAAATATGAGTGGGACTAATGGAGATAGCGTAATTTTGGTGGAGGAGCCTTTGCATGGAAGCAACCTCATAATTGGGTGGGACCCTTGGTGAGGAAGCTCATCTACTATATAATGAAGGGAATGGCAGCCTTATGAGGCATGATTAAAGATTATATTTTTTTTGTGGTCTGTATAGAATTTCTGCATCCTTTGGTTGTGTAGCTAAGTTTTCTGCACTCTTTAATGCAAGGGTTTTCTCATGCAGGAATTCCCCACTCCTGCTTGGAGATCTTGTTTAAGAAATATGAGGAGAGAATTTTGTGCTATATTTTCCACTACCTAGTGTTAGGCCAAGCAGTCACCTTTAGCAACAGTGCAGTCCCTTTTAGAAACTGCGTTATTTCTTAAGGCATTGCAGTGGATGGGTTTAATCCCTTGTATTTTGAGCTAGTTTCCCTGAAGGAGGTTCATTCTACTTCCCGGAAAGCTAGTAGGAGAGTCTACTGCCATTTATTTACATGATAAACCATATTTATGCTTCATCCATACAACGTGATTCAGCCATAGATCTACAATAAATAATTTCATGTATATCATTTATGTCAAGAAACACTTCCCGGGTCATCTTAGATGTATGTAAAAGAGACTAGATCTCTGTTTTTATGCCTCATTGATTAATATAATAGTAGATCTGATTTGTCTCTATATTTCTGACCATAAACCCTCTATAAACTGTGTTATCACTTTATTCAATAACTTTTGTTGCAGTAAATCTTGCGGTTTTCAGTGTTTTTGGGCTATTTTGAGCATGGGAGGCTTGTTTAACTAGGAAAAGTTATTTGTTTCTGATTTCCTCTTAGATCTAGTTGCTATAATGTCATATCTAATGGATCCATGGGCTGAATTTTTCTGTTGATACTTATATTTCTGAAAAATTCATTAAATTTTCATGTATTGCTGAGTTTTCCCATTTGGGAATATTACAATACTTGTCTCCATAGTTTGGTTAATGATTGAGGATTTTAAACATGAAATATAGATGATTTTAGTGAATTAGAAGCATGAAGTAAGAGAAAATAACACTTAATAACAATGTATAACAGAGAAATAAAACTGTTAGTTCCCAAATCCACCTCAGGCTGAAATAAAGCAGAAGAAGGACAGCACCAAACCAAGCTCAGCCTCGTAGCTAGCCCTACGAGGACAGGAGAGGGCTCTCTCCGGGTCTATCTCGGAAAAATATGTCCAAGAGGGCCTGAGATGAATGAAAATAGATACTGATTTTAGGCTAGTAAATAAATATGAAAAAGGTATTTTGATAAATGACTGGGTTTTCTGGGCTGTATGGGACAAAGAACAGCATGATCTGAGAAATTAAATCAACGACGCAGATTATTCCGTGAGGCAAGATAGGCAGTAAGTTAAGAAATTAATTTGAAATAATATGAAGTGAAAATATTGTCGAGAGGGTGAAAAGGGCATAAATACATGAATCCTTTTCAACAGAAGAAAACATAGAACATGAACACTTTCCCAAGGAAGAGCAGTAGACTGGATTCTACCTTTCTTAATTAAAAGTATTCGACTAGAAATGATTACGAAAGAACGGTAAAACATGACTGGATACATATGAAACAGAGAGAAAAACATATGCGAAACTCATTACCACACGAATCTCATGAAACAGAGCTGTATCATTTCATTAATCCTCTGCCAAAACTGTACAGTGAAGCTTTTTTCCTCCACACTTCTCCCAGAACTCTCTGCAGCAGCCAGAAGCACCTCTCTATCACCAATGTACTTCTCCTGTGTCGAGCATTGAATCGTAAGGCTATCCACAAGTGCATTATGCTTATCCAATCCTTGACAACCAGCTAACTCAATCAATCTGTGACTATCCAATGTATTCCCTATTAAACCACCACTTCCAAAGCGGTACCCCACATTCTGAAAAGCCTGGTCTACACTGTTTATCAAAGTTTGGGCACATGACCCAAATTTCTTTCTATGAAATTCATTCTTATCCAGACCTTCCTTGGGAAGACTAGGATCCAGCATGAAAGGATGCCACTTCACCTTGAAGTTGTAGAGATCCTTGGTGGCATCCATGGCTTTCTCCAAGTTTTTCTTCCCAACGAAGCACCATGGGTAGATGGTATCCGAAGTGACATCAATTCTAATCAATTTCTTTATAACAGAGGGAGAGCCTACTAAATTCATTGTCTTGAGAATTTGGCAGCCACATGTCCAGTTGCAGTTCTGTAATAATCCCTGTCCATGGTCCCAACTGCAAATTTTGCTAAACTAAACAATATCGCTTTCAATACTAGTGATCCATATCCATTTGAAATTCATGTTTTTAATACCAGCGATTCATCGATGAACTTAACAAGATTCCCAACACTTTCTTTATCATTTGCAAAACTAACCAAAGAAAAGTCTTCATTCACCCCACATGATGCCTCGGTGAGTTTTCTAACGAGGATGCTGATCTAGATATTGTTATAAAGATGACAGATCTCTCACATCTGTTAGAAGTGAAAAACGAGCTCTCCATAGCTCTCCGATTCCTTGGCTTTGGCCCGCCTGTAAAGTATACCCGAGAAGGGAACTTCCTCATGCTCATAGAAGCACCAAGATGAATTCCTTTAAACGGCTCCAATGTATCAACGATCCCTTTTGGGAAAAATTTGATCGCGGTAACCATAAATGCATACGAATCAAATCAAACACACTCTAATGAAACAATCTGCCAGCATTACAATGGACTGAGAGTAACCTTCCATACATTTTTGAACGTTAGCCAAAACAATGATAGATTTTATAATCTGACATTCAAAACTCTCTTATCCAGTCTTCAATCACACTAAATACTGTCCAAAAACGATTCATAGCCTTAAAAATCCATTGGAAGCAAGGAAGTTGAGTTTTTTATAGAGAAGATGCGAAATTTTTGTTCCAGCTCTGTGCACCGCGCACTCTGCCAGTGCGCCGCACCAGTGTAAATTTGCACTGTGCAAAGGTGCCCAATGCGCAGCGTCCTGTGGATGCGCTGCGCTCTATCAATTACACACAGTCGGGCCTTTGAAACACAGCTTTGCTTTCTCACCACTTAAGTCGATTTCAATTGATCCCTTGAATGTAAAATGGCATCGATACACATAAAAAATATCTTCATAAATACATGGCTTTGATTTTCTGATTCAGCAAACCAAGTTGTAGAATGTTGGCACTTTGGCATTTTAATGCAAACTCTGTTTTGTTTGATTTCGCTTTGACTCTTTGTGCTGATGATGTTCTTTCTGTTTGTTCTTATGCAGGGATAGGCGCTGCTAAAGCCGAAATAGGGCTTCCATTGAAGAGCTGTAGAACTTGAAACATTTTGATAAATTACATATTTATTACAAAAACACATTTGATGATTTCTTCTTCAAAACAGGGTTTTGAAGAAGAATCAATCTCGCATTATTGACAATGGAAATCCTGAAATAACTACTTACTGAAGACATCCTCATGGCCTGTGGGCATTATTCGACATTTCTGAAGACTAGACGCTAGACCTATGACTCTTGTTTGACCAACCCAGCAGGTACAAACATGAGGGAAACCAAGTCCTTCCGTTAGTCAATGGCATGCCCCCTAGTGGAATGCAATTGGGTGAATCGAGCGAGACACCTAAAAATGAAGTGTGAAAAAAGTTTTGATCTCTGACGGAGGACTGACAAGACCAACTCTAACATTGGCTCCAATGGGGATGGTAGCTCCCTGAAGGTGCCAAGAACAACAGATCTTTGGGAGAGCAGACAGTGCCTTCATCCATTGGGCAATGGAGTCACTACTCAAGCTAAAATGCATGACTGAAAACTGACATAAACTAGCTTAATAACAAGACTGAAGACTGACTCACAAATGACTCATGACTGACTTAACTAAAACAAGAACTTACAAAGCTTATTGAAGGGCATCAGTCCATCAAGATTTCAAATCATGATGACAACCACCTGCATACTAATGAAATATGTACAATCATGTGTAATGAGCTTTCCAATGTAACCAATCAAGCAGATGCCTTCCTGATTGATTCTCCCGATCAGATCTCCTGGTCAAAAATAAATACTGGTAACTGGGCATCAAAAAACATAATTGACCATGATCTCCTTCATCACTGAATACTGCAATAATCACCTTCACTGCTGACTGCAATAGATTTTCCATTGGATCTTGAAAAACATGAAGATTTACCTCCTGCTGAAGGAACAAGGTGTCTTTTTCTCTTGCTTCTGATCTTTCTTCAGTAAAAGTCTGTTCCTGGTCCTCAAAAATTTTTGAACAAGTGTATGAGCAGATCTCCTCTTGGAAAAACATTTCAAAACATGAGACATATGAAGAAGAATCTGAAAGGGAATCCTGAATGGTCTAATCTTCTGTAGTCTGAATATATTTTCGGTCATCTTCATACGATATGATAGCCAGATTCTCATTACATTCATCAATCATAAGAAAATAAACTTCAAATGATTCTTGAAATCCCAACATGAAATTCCTATCATCTACCAATGATTCATCCAAGGAAACCTTTTCACTTACTTGAACAAAGATCTCATCCTGTTGTTCATGAACTGACTGAATTACCTCTTTATGAAGGTTTTGTTCTGATGACATGAGAACAGTTGGATCCCTAACTCTGTCTACTTCATTCCAGATGGTTTCAACAGCAGAGTTCAGCACAAGGTATTCTTGGTCATCACAATCTGAATCTAGATCTGAAGTAGCTGACTTGACATTATCACATTCTGAAATTGAAACTTGACTTTCCTGCATGCTGTCTTCTTCTATGGGCAGATCTGAAACGATACTCTCTCTTTCATCATTTTCATCCATATGGAAATCTTTAGCTTACTGATCTTGATAAATATCCTTTAAGATTTCTACATGCTGCTGAAATGGGTTTTCATACAATGCTTCCAGGATTTCTCCATCCATCAATTCATTATCCCCATAAAAATTCTCAAGATCTTCAATGAAACTATGAACATGGCTACAACAGTTCTGAACTAACATTAAAGACGGACAAGATTCTTTGTACCTCTCAAAGAATATTGAATGAAAATCCTTTAGACAATAAATAGAAGCAGGCGGCAAACTTTCATACCAAGATCGGGCTTCATTTTCCAGAGTAGCCATAAACATTTTCATCAAACAGTCTTCAGGAAAATCGATCTTTAATTTATGCACATGAATGTGAAATTTCACTAGATGAAGAGCAGCATCATTACCTTCCATATTTCTGAACATAGGCAAATTCTGAAGCCAATCCACTTTGGGCATTTTATTCGGAAAACCTGGGATGTGATCTCGGCTCATGGGAGCGTATCTTCTTGCAACTCGATCCATCTTGAAAACCTTAAAGCTACTGATCTCCCTGCAGTGAATTCACCATGAAGCATTGATTTCTGGATTTTTCAGTGAGATCGCCAGGTGAATGATTTTCAGCCTTGCGCTGTCTGATCGTTGTCCACCATCAACCATCAGATCTAAACTTGATTACAGGTACTTGGGCAAGACAATCTACAAGTTGAGTGTCATGTTTCACAAGCTAGACCATCTTCCCCAGTATGGTTGCCACTATGTTAGTTCCCAAATCCACCTCAGGCTGAAATAAAGCAGAAGAAGGACAACACCAAACCAAGCTCAGCCTCGTAGCTAGCCCTACGAGGACAGGAGAGGGCTCTCTCCGGGTCTATCTTGGCAAAAGATGTCCAAGAGGGCCTGAGATGGCTGAAAATAGATACTGATTTTAGGCTAGTAAATAAATATGAAAAAGGTATTTTGATAAATGACTGGTTTTTTTGGGCTGTATGGGACAAAGAACAGCATGATCTGAGAAATTAAATCAACGACGCAGATTATTCCGTGAGGCAAGATAGGCGGTAAGTTAAGCAATTAATTTGAAATAATATGAAGTGAAAAGATTGTCGAGAGGGTGAAAAGGGCATAAATACATGAATCCTTTTCAACATAAGAAAACATAGAACATGAACACTTTCGCAAGGCAGAGAAGTAGATTGGATTCTACCTTTCTTACTTAAAAGTATTAGACTAGAAATGATTACGAAAGAACGGTAAAACATGACTGGATACATATGAAATAGAGAGAAAAACATATGCGAAACTCATTACCACATGAATCTCATGAAACAGAGCTGTATCATTTCATTAATCCTCTGCCAAAACTGTACAGTCAAGCTTTTTTCCTCCACACTTCTCCCAGAACTCTCCGCAGCAGCCAGAAGCACCTCTCTATCACCAATGTACTTCTCCTGTGTCGAGCATTGAATCGTAAGGCTATCCACAAGTGCATTCTACTTATCCAATCCTTGACGACCAGCTAACTCAATCAATCTGTGACTATCCAATGTATTCCCTATTAAACCACCACTTCCAAAGTGGTACCCCACATTCTGAAAAGCCTGGTCTGCACTGTTTATCAAAGTTTGGGCACATGACCCAAATTTCTTTCTATGAAATTCATTCTTATCTAGACCTTCCTTGGGAAGACTAGGATCCAACAGGAAAGGATGCCACTTCACCTTGAAGTTGTAGAGATCCTTGGTGGCATCCATGGCTTTCTCCAAGTTTTTCTTCCCAACAAAGCACCATGGGCAGATGGTATCCGAAGTGACATCAATTCTAATCAATTTCTTTATAACAGAGGGAGAGCCTACTGAATTCATTGTCCTGAGAATTTGGCAACCAGTTGTGCAGCTGCAGTTCTGTAATAATCCCTGTCCACGGTCCCAACTACAAATTTTGCTAAACTAAACAATATCGCTTTCAATACCAGTGATCCATATCCATTTGCAATTCATATTTTTAATACCAGTGATTCATCGATGAACTTAACAAGATTCCCAACACTTTCTTTATCATTTGCAAAACTAACCAAAGAAAAGTCTTCATTCACCCCACACGATGCCTCAGTGAGTTTTCTAATGAGGATGCTGATCTAATATTGTTATAAAGATGACAGATCTCGCACATCTGTGTAGAAGTGTAAAACGAGCTCTCCATAGCTCTCGGATTCCTTGTCTTTGGCCCGCCTGTAAAGTATACCCGAGAAGGGAACTTCCTCATGCTCATAGAAGCACCAAGCTGAATTCCTTTAAACGGCTCCAATGTATCGACAGTCCCTTTTGGGAAAACTTTGATCGCGGTAACCATAAATGCATACGAATCAAATCAAACACACTCTAATGAAACAATCTGCAATTGCCAGCATTACAATGGACTGAGAGTAACCTTCCATACATTTTTGAACTTTAGCCAAAACAATGATAGAGTTTATAATCTGACATTCAAAACTCTCTTATCCAGTCTTCAATCACACTAAGTACTGTCCAAAAACGATTCACAACCTTAAAAATCCATTAGAAGCAAGGAAGTTGAGTTTTTTATAGAGCAGATGCAAATTTTTTTTTCCAGCTCTGTGCGCTGCACCTGGTGAGTGCGCCGCGCCAGTGTAAATTTGCACTGTGCAAAGGCGCCCAATGCGCCGCGTCCTGTGGATGCGCCGCGCTGTTCTCCAATGCGCCGCGCTCTGTCAATTACACACAGTGAGGCCTTTCAAACACATCTTTGCTTTCTCACCACTTAAGTCGATTTCAATTGATCCCTTGAATGTAAAATGGCATTGATACACATAAAAAATATCTTCATAAAGACATGGCTTTGATTTTCTAATTCGGCAAACCAAGTTGTAGAATGTTGGCACTTTGGCATTTTAATGCAAACTCTGTTTTGTTTGATTTCGCTTTGACTCTTTGTGCTGATGATGTTCTTTCTGTTTGTTCTTATGCAGGGATAGGCGCTGCTAAAGCCGAAACAGGGCTGCCATTGAAGAGTTGTAGAACTTGAAACATTTTGATAAATTACATATTTATTACAAAAACACATTTGATGATTTCTTCTTCAAAACAGGGTTTTGAAGAAGAATCAATCTCGTATTATTGAAAATGACAATCCTGAAATAACTACTTACTTAAGACATCCTCATGGCCTGCGGGCATTATTCGACATTTCTGAAGACCAAACCCTAGACCTATGACTCTTGTTTGACCAACCCAGTAGGTACAAACATGAGGGAAACCAAGTCCTTCCGTTAGTCAATGGCATGCCCCTTAGCGGAATGCAACTGGGTGAATCGAGCGAGACACCTAAAAATGAAATGTGAAAAGAGTTTTTATCTCCGACGGAGGACTGACAAGACCGACTCTAACATTGGCTCCAATGGGGATGGTAGCTCCCTGGAGGTGCCAAGAACAGAAGATCTTTGGGAGAGCAAACAGTGCCTTCATCCATTGGGCAATGGAGTCACTACTCAAGCTAAAATGCATGACTAAGCGACATAAACTATTTAAATAACAAGGCTGACCCGAATCACAAATGACTCATGGTAAACTTAACTAAAACAAGAACACAAAGCTTTATTGAGCGGCCAGGTCCATCAAAGATTTCAAATGATGATGACAACACCGCATCTTTCTGAGAATCCTCTGATCATGTGTAATAAAGTTCCAATGTAACGATCAAACGGATACCTTCCTAGCGAATTCTCTGATCAGATCTCCTGGTCAACAATAAATACTGGTAACTGGGCATCAAAAAACATAATTGACCATGATCTCCTTCATCACTGAATACTGCAATAATCACCTTCACTGCTGACTGCAACAGATTTGCCAGTGGATCCTGAAAAACATGAAGATTTACCTCCTGCTGAAGGAACAAGGTTTCTTTTTCTCCTGCTTCTGATCTTTCTTCAGTAAAAGTCTGTTCCTGGTCCTCAAAAAATTATGAACAAGTGTATGAGCAGATATCCTCTTGGAAAAACATTTCAAAACATGAGACATATGAAGAAGAATCTGAAAGGGAATCCTGAATGGTCTGATCTTCTGTAGTCTGAATATATTGTAGGTCATCTTCATATGATATGACATCCAGATTCTAATTACATTCATCAATCATAAGAAAAGAAACTTCAGATGATTCTTGAAATCCCAACATGACATTCCTATCATCTACCAATGATTCATCCAAGGAAACCTTTTCACTTACTTGAACAAAGATCTCATCCTGCTGTTCATGAACTGACTGAATTACCTCTTTATGAAGGTTTTGTTCTGATGACATGAGAACAGTTGGATCCCTAACTCTGTCTACTTCATTCCAGATGGTTTCAACAGCAGAGTTCAGCACAAGGTATTCTTGGTCATCACAATCTGAATCTAGATCTGAAGTAGCTGACTTGACATTATCACATTCTGAAATTGAAACTTGACTTTCCTGCATGCTGTCTTCTTCTATGGGCAGATCTGAAACGAGACTCTCTCTTTCATCATTTTCAGCCATATGGCAATCTTCAGCTTGCTAATCTTGATAAATATCCTTTAAGATTTCTACATGCTGTTGAAATGGGTTTTCATACAATGCTTCCAGGATTTCTCCATCCATCAATTCATTATCTCCATAAAAATTCTCAATATCTTTAATGAAACTATGAACATGGCTACAACAGTTCTGAACTAACATTAAAGACGGACAAGATTCTCTGTACCTCTCAAAGAATATTGAATTAAAATCCTTTAGACAATAAATAGAAGCAGGCGGAAAACTTTCATACCAAGATCGGGCTTCATTTTCCAGAGTAGCCATAAACATTTTCATCAAACAGTCTTCAGGAAAATCGATCTTTAATTTATGCACATGAATGTGAAATTTCACTAGATGAAGAGCAGCATCATGACCTTCCACATTTCTGAACATAGGCAAATTCTGAAGCCAATCCACTTTGGGCATTTTATTCGGAAAACCTGGGATGTGATCTCGGCTCATGGGAGCGTATATTCTTGCAACTAGATCCATCTTGAAAACCTTAAAGCTACTGATCTCCTTGCAGTGAAGTCACCATGAAGCATTGATTTCTGGATTTTTCAGTGAAATCTCCAGGTGAATGATTTTCAGCCTTGCGCTGTCTGATCGTTGTCCACCATCAACCATCAGAGCTAAACTTGATTACAGGTACTGGGGCAAGACAATCTACAAGTTGAGAGTCATGTTTCACAAGCTAGACCATCTTCCCCAGTATGGTTGCCACTATGTTAGTTCCCAAATCCACCTCAGGCTGAAATAAAGCATAAGAAGGACAACACCAAACCAAGCTCAGCCTCGTAGCTAGCCCTACGAGGACAGGAGAGGGCTCTCTCCGGGTCTATCTCGGCAAAAGATGTCCAAGAGGGCCTGAGATGACTGAAAATAGATATTGATTTTAGGCTAGTAAATAAATATGAAAAAGGTATTTTGATAAATGACTGGGTTTTCTGGGCTGTATGGGACAAAGAACAGCATGATCTGAGAAATTAAATCAACGACGCAGATTATTCCGTGAGGCAAGATAGGCAATAAGTTAAGAAATTAATTTGAAATAATATGAAGTGAAAATATTGTCGAGAGGGTGAAAAGGGCATAAATACATGAATCCTTTTCAACAGAAGAAAACATAGAACATGAACACTTTCCCAAGGAAGAGCAGTAGACTGGATTCTACCTTTCTGTTGAAGCCTAGAAAATCTCTGCTTCAAACATCGGGGAAAATCACCCGGTCGGGACCTTAAGACAACTCCTTTTCCGTTTGGTGTGGTGGCTCCGACTGGATTTAAAGGACCAGTTTCCTTTTAACTAAATGGATTGGATTGGATGGGTGGAAATGAGACTAAACTAACTGAAATAAAACTATCTAATTTAAGCTAAATACTGATAAAGAAATTCTAACATTAACTCGGGTAGCTATATGTGAATACAACTTAAGATTGTTCCAATTCAACAATAACCATGAAAATGTATTATTAATTAAATTAAAATGTGCAGAAACAAATAAAGATAACTCTGTTTAAGAAATTAAACAGAGTTATATAAACATATTGCATTCATCATTGTATACCATTTACATGTAACTATGAAAAATAACGTTTCAATTATACTCAGAAATGATATATAAAAGAAAGCGTTGTTAAAGCAAATATACATATAAATGATAGCAATTTTAAAACGAATATCATAAAACAAAAGAGATCAACAGTGAACAGATAGAAATACCTTGTTCATCTTGAAGAGTTTCAAATGCATTCTGATACTCTATCCAGTAACTATAATGCAAAACCAAATTCCAAGGTACAGAAATGCAACACTTCAAAGATAATTCCGCATGAAAATCAACAGATGTGATCCTTTTCAAAAAATATATAAGACAATGGAGTACAGAAATGCAATCTCCAAGTCCAAAAATATTAAGATCCAGGACCCCTCTCTAAATGCATGAGAGGGGTTTAAATACTACTTAACTAACTCTAAAAATATTTTATTACAAAAAATAAGGATTCGGTTCAATGGCCGTCCTTTTCCTAGGCTAAAATACAGTGAAATTAAAACTAAATCTATCTATCTATGAAATTGATCTTTGCTCTTGCAGGCATCTAGCATAGTTTTGAGAAGATGCGGTTGACCGACTTCAGAATTTAGCTGTCCTGAAAAGACAGAGTCAACAAGCGTAGGAGCAATCTTCTCTGTAGCATTGATAATACAATTGAGTGCACTGTGCTGACTGTGTGGCTTTACCAAGTACATCCAGTATGAGTCCCAATTCAATCTTGTCAGCTCTTGGATGGATTTTGCTCTTTCTTCTGCCTTTTGCCTCCATTCTGTATGCAGTTGATTTGCCTGTGGGAGATATCCTGGAATAGTTTCAGAAATCAAGTTAGCTTTGTGTAAATTGTCATTTACACAATCAGTGAGAGTGTTTGCCGCTGTAGATGCCTCCTCTACTGCCCTTTCTGCCCTTCTGATTTGTGCATCCCAATTATTAAACATTATTTCTTTATGGTTATCGTTGATGATGGGTGCACCAGCTTTTCTGCCTTCTTCTGTCTTTTGCCATGCTAGATAATCATTGATCTTTTCATTAATCAAATCATAATCATTTCGTAAATCTACGACATGATTTGTGATTCTATCGCTTTCTTGGCACAAAGAATTCCATTGCAATATTTTTTGGCAGAAAAATTCCTCTTGTTGCAGTAGTTGATTGTTCAAAGAGATGGTTTCTGAAATGAATTCTGGAAGCTTAGGATCATCCTTATGTTGTTCTTGGATTTCTTGAAGTTGTTGTTGTAACTCTTCAAGTTTTAATCGTGCTTCCTGATTGGCCTGTACCTGTTGCAATTGCTGTTGCAGAGCCTTTATCTGTTCTTCTTTTTCATCCAACAAAAGTTGTATCTCAATTGCTTTATCAATTGTTGCAGAAGCATAAGCTCCTGTTATTTGAGATAACTTAGTGAGATTATGAGTAGGCTCTGTGGCAGGATCTTTCCACAAAACATCTACTTGTTCTGGTTCGGTAGCAATTGCACTTTCTATTTTTCTCTTTTCCTTTGTCTCTTTACTACTGCTTTGTATTTTGGGCTATAAAATACATCCAGAGGAGGAATGTCCTCTACATTAAGTACAATTTCAGAGGAGGGTGTGATTGGTATGTGCTCTTTTACTGCGGCTGTGCTACTTGTTCCTGCGTTCAAAACTTTGGTTGTTTGGACAGGGGTCTGTACATTCTGTCCTTCTACATTAATCAATTGATTAAAGGTTTCCCATTCTTTATCTAACTCAATGGTGACTGGCTGTTGCTGTACATTGGGTGGAGGAGGATTTGTTTGTTGAGAAATCAAAATTTGTTGTTGAGCAAGCTCTTTAGATTGTGCTAAATCTTTAATGGATTCTTCCATTTTATCTTCCATTTCTTTGGATGTATTGGAGTGTTCAGAATCTCTGTCAGATTTTGATTTGGATTTACCTGTGCTTGAATTGCTGTTAAGACTAACACTAGGAGTTTTCTCCTTTGCAGGCTCTATGCATAGATTATCCAAAGGAATAGGAATTAGTCTCCTTTCTCTGTACAACTTGAATTCTTGAAAATCCCCTGGAGATAGCTGCTCTCTAGCTGAATTCAAAACCTCTTTGAATGAATTTCTTGCCTGGAACATATCATCAAAAAGATCTTGCTCCCCGAAAAATTTCCTTACTTTGATTGCATTGGTAAAATTCTTAACAATATCATTTTGGTAAAATAACCTTCTTGAGAATTTGAACAGCTGTAGGCATGTAACGTTGCCTATCTCGTGAAATGCATGACCAATATCCAACAGTGAAAATGTTCCACATTTTATGGGAAATTGTGGCCAAATGCCCCTTTTCTTGTCTTTTAAATCTTTTGTCATACCTCCCTGGCCACAGGTCTGATAAGCAATTTCCCGAGCTACAAGTCTATTTGGAACATATAAGGGTAAAACATGGGGAGAAGCATAACTTCCAAAAACCCTAATATAGGTGAACAATTCCTCTCCAAACCATCTTGCGACGGGGAGAATATCAACCTCTGTTTCCGAGAATAACCTCGGGGCATCCTTATTATACAATGTTCTGTACAATGGCAGCATTATTCCATGACAAATTTGATAAAAATGGGGGATAAACTCAGACTCCCATAGTTCTTTATGGTACACATGAATGGGCAAAGGATCATGGATAGTCCATTTCCAGCCCATCACAGGGAATTTAGAGACATAGCAGATGGCGTCCATGACATAAGCAGATAAATAAAAAGGTGGATAAACCCACTGGGAAACATTTCGTTTAGACCGGTAATGAAAAATAGCAGTGGTGAGATTATCAGATAGGATTTTGGCCCAATCTACAATTGTAGAATTAACAGCCGCATTCAACAAGGGAAGCCATTCGGGTAAGATCATATTTATGTTAGGCTTTCCAAAAAGCCTGCATAACATGGCAGCAGTAAAACAATAAGGAGAGGTAAGTGAACCCGTGCTGTACATACCTTGTTTGTTCTTCTTCAATGGTTCAATTCTTTTGGTCCACTCCTTTGCGCATTCTGCCAAATTTGAGTGTTCTTTTGCAAACTCTTCCATAAATTGCCTGTTGAAAGTTGCCTGAGGTTCTGGCAGCTTATACATTAATCTCAGATCTTCTATGGTGAATGACCCAATTAGCTCTTCCAATGGAGTTCTGAATTTTCTGTCTGAAATATCTGTGCTATCCAACACCCATCTCACCATGTCTGTATATGGGAGAATCCTTGGTCTTGCTGCTATTCTATGTAGAAACGAGCAAGCCAAGTCTCTAAGGGTTGCTTCAGACGTATCCTTTGAACCTGATGTAGCTGCAACTTTTATCACCACAGGGTTTTCATCTTCTAACAGTTTATACATTCCCTCCCAAGTGGATATACCGGCGTCCTTGTTACAGGCGGTGTCTGCGTATAGCGAAGCCATTTCTTTGTTCTCAGAACTTGAGCTCTTCTCCTTCTTACCCATAATGTTTAGTGGAAGCTTTGTATAGTGGCCTGCTCCTTCGTGCCTGCGTTTTACGAATAAATGAGAGTAATGATATAAGAAAGGTGATGAGACTGTTTTGAATGTGAAAGTGGATGAAATATAATATTTAAATTGTGAAACGACTTTCAATCTAAACACAATCTCTTTTCACATTAATAATCAATCCAATCATTTAATATAATCATTAAAGCGCATAACGGATTTGACATATGGGAAGATTTCCTTGGGATAGCGCACCTACATGAATCTGCGACATTGCGATCTGCGATTTGCTGCGCAATATCGCAATATCACAATGTCGCAATATCGCAAAATGAAGTCATCGCAGTCATAAAAATAGCGCAAAAGTGGAAGTTGCGCAATAGCGCAAAAGCGCATATCTCAAACGCGCAAAAGCGCACAATTGCAAAAGCGCAGAATCACAAAAAGTGCACAATCGCAAAAGCGCAGAATCGCAAAAGCGCAGAATTGATAAGAGCGCAAAAGATTTTTATTAATCATTTCTGTTTTCTACGCTATGCGATCTGCGATCAATGCGTTTTATATATACTATTTTGTTATGGATGCGCTATCTTGTTTCAAGAGAAATTTTATTATAATCTATCATAAACTTAAGTGTTTCTAAATATTCTTTCTAAGGGATTTTATAAGTTTATGATAGAAAGTTTTATTTGTAAAGGCAAACAAATCCTAATTGATTTTTTTGGATTTTTAACTAAGGGTCCTCATTTATTTAGTATTATTACTAATAATAAATAAAAAGGGGGGTTGTTGCTGGTCACAACACTTTCTTACTTAAAAGTATTCGACTAGAAATGATTACGAAAGAATGGTAAAACATGACTGGATACATATGAAATAGAGAGAAAAACGTATGCGAAACTCATTACCACATGAATCTCATGAAACAGAGCTGTATCATTTCATTAATCCTCTGCCAAAACTGTACAGTCAAGCTTTTTTCCTCCACACTTCTCCCAGAACTCTCTGCAGCAGCCAGAAGCACTTCTCTATCACCAATGTACTTCTCCTGTGTCGAGCATTGAATCGTAAGGCTATCCACAAGTGCATTCTGCTTATCCAATCCTTGATGACCAGCTAACTCAATCAATCTGTGACTATCCAATGTATTCCCTATTAAACCACCACTTCCAAAGCGGTACCCCACATTCTGAAAAGCCTGGTCTACACTGTTTATCAAAGTTTGGGCACATGACCCAAATTTATTTCTATGAAATTCATTCTTATCCAGACCTTCCTTGGGAAGACTAGGATCCATCATGAAAGGATGCCACTTCACCTTGAAGTTGTAGAGATCCTTGGTGGCATCCATGGCTTTCTCCAAGTTTTTCTTCCCAACGAAGCACCATGGGCAGATGGTATCCGAAGTGACATCAATTCTAATCAATTTCTTTATAACAGAGGGAAAGCCTACTGAATTCATTGTCCTGAGAATTTGGCAACCAGCTGTGCAGCTGCAGTTCTGTAATAATCCCTGTCCATGGTCCCAACTGCAATTTTTTCTAAACTAAACAATATCGCTTTCAATACCAGTGATCCATATCCATTTGCAATTCATATTTTTAATACCAGCGATTCATCGATGAACTTAACAAGATTCCCAACACTTTCTTTATCATTTGCAAAAATAACCAAAGAAAAGTCTTCATTCACCCCACACGATGCCTTGGTGAGTTTTCTAACGAGGATGCTGATCTAGATATTGTTATAAAGATGACAGATCTCGCACATCTGTGTAGAAGTGAAAAACGAGCTCTCCATAGCTCTCGGATTCCTTGTCTTTGGCTCGCCTATAAAGTATACCCGAGAAGGGAACTTCCTCATGCTCATAGAAGCACCAAGCTGAATTCCTTTAAACGGCTCCAATGTATCGACGACCCCTTTTGGGAAAACTTTGATCGCGGTAACCATAAATGCATACGAATGAAATCAAACACACTCTAATGAAACAATCTGCAATTGCCAGCATTACAATGGACTGAGAGTAACCTTCCATACATTTTTGAACATTAGCCAAAACAGTGATAGAGTTTATAATTTGACATTCAAAACTCTCTTATCCAGTCTTCAATCACACTAAATACTGTCCAAAAACGATTCACAGCCTTACAAATCCATTGGAAGCAAGGAAGTTGAGTTTTTTATAGAGCAGATGCGAAATTTTTGTTCCAGATCTGTGCGCCGCGCACTCTGCCAGTGCGCCGCGCCTGGTGAGTGCGCTGCGCCAGTGTAAATTTGCACTGTGCAAAGGCGCCCAATGCGCCGCGTCCTGTGGATGCGCCGTGCTGTTCTCCAATGCACCGCGCTCTGTCAATTACACACAGTCAGGCCTTTCAAACACAACTTTGCTTTCTCACCGCTTAAGTCGATTTCAATTGATCCCTTGAATGTAAAATGGCATCGATACACATAAAAAATATCTTCATAAAGACATGGCTTTGATTTTCTGATTCGGGAAACCAAGTTGTAGAATGTTGGCACTTTGGAATTTTAATGCAAACTCTGTTTTGTTTGATTTCACTTTGACTCTTTGTGCTGATGATGTTCTTTCTGTTTGTTCTTATGCAGGGATAGGCGCTACTAAAGCTGAAACAGGGTTGCCATTGAAGAGCTGTAGAACTTGAAACATTTTGATAAATTACATATTTATTACAAAAACACATTTGATGATTTCTTCTTCAAAACAGGGTTTTGAAGAAGAATCAATCTCGCATTATTGACAATGACAATCCTGAAATAACTACTTACTGAAGACATCCTCATGGCCTGCGGGCATTATTCGACATTTCTGAAGACCAAACCCTAGACCTATGACTCTTGTTTGACCAACCCAGCAGGTACAAAGATGAGGGAAACCAAGTCCTTCCGTCAGTCAATGGCATGCCCCCTAGCGGAATGCAACTGGGTGAATCGAGCGAGACACCTAAAAATGAAATGTGAAAAGAGTTTTGATCTCTGACGGAGGACTGACAAGATGGACTCTAACAAAAACCACACATAATATTTACATAGCATGTATGATGAAGTAGTTCACCCCTCCTGGGCTATATTTTCTGGTCCAACTCCTAATGGCATGTCCATCTTTCATTATGCTCAAAATTTTTCAAAATACATGTGTTTACATGCTTCTAATAGCTATTTTCTCTGCACCAATGGCTCCAGAATGCTCCAATTAGTTTAGAATGACTCTTCATTCACTTAGAATGGGCGAAAATTGAGCCTCCAACTCATTTTCCCAGTAACTCCTAGAAAAACTCCACTTATTGTGGAGACCTACACATAACTGGAGTTAAATTTGGCCAAAACCCACAAAAATAGGGGCATAGTATAACTCCGCTACCGCTAACCCTTATAATTAACTGTTATGGGTAGGAGGTGGCCACATGCCAACCCCCAGAATCTATGGTTACATTCAATGTTAGCGGAACTGAAGGCTTGAACCACGATAAGTTGTTTTGAACCCACTTTTGAAGTCGAGTTAACGTAACGGTCGGAGTTGAAACTGCCAGAGAATTTGCAACATGTGATAAGGTTGGAGGTTATATTTATCTTTGTTGTCATGGGCTAGCAACTGTCAGAGTAATGTTTAATGTGCCGTTTACATGTGAATGTTCCGTGGGGCTGCTGGTGGGTTGGGACTGCCAGCGGTCCCCAACCCTCGCTCCTCTTCACAATAAAATTCAAATAGAAACGTTAAAATATAGAATTTAAGAAAAATTGTAGCCCGGTTGGTGTTCCCAACCCTCGCTCCTCTTTACAATAACATTCAAATAGAAATGTTAAAATATAGAAGTTAAGAAAAATTGTAGCCCGGTTGGTGGATACCTATGCGCGGAAGCTGAAGGTCGTGGGGTCGAACCCTACGGACCTTATAAAATTTTACCATACCACTCAGGGGACATGTGGAAAGCTCAGGGTTGGCCACGTGTCACCCTATAATTGGTCCTTAAAAAAACACTTACAACCCTTAAACCAATCACATAGCACCACTTTTCAGCCTCTGACTAGCTCTGGGAAAATGAATATTCTTTGGAATATTCCTTTTTGCTAACTGTGCATCCTCCATGCTGACTAGGCGTCCTAGTCAAACTTGTCGCAAAATTTAGCTGTTTGGGAATTCGATAAGAACATGATATCTCTATCATACGACATCAATTTTTCGAACCGTTCACGGTGCCGGAATTAGGAAGAGGAGATATACGCAACCATCCTAGTTTCAACCCATTCCTGTAACTTTCAATATTGAGAAAAATTTATGAACTCTTGATCATACCTCCCCATTGGCAAGCTTTTGGACCCCAAAAGACTTTGATTACCTATTCAGTAGATGAGGGTACAACTCCCTCACCTTTCCAACCTCCATCCACTTTTCCTTGCGTGGCTTACTGCCTTTGAGGCCAACTCGAAGGTAGTCAACACTTCCCCTCCTGGATGCTCTTGTCCTCCTGTCAAGAATTGTATCTTCCTTGAGCTCATCCGGAAATTATGGCAATAAATATTCAATAGAAGGCAGCTGAACATCACTTCCTTGATCATTGATGAAATGCGTCTCATACAAACGTAAGTTTTCAACATTAAGAACTGAATAAATTTGCATATATGAAGGCAAGTCAAGTTGAAATGCATTGTTACCAACTTGGTTTATAACCTTGAATGGACCATAGCGAATAGGTTTGAGATTTTTACCTTCTCCTTGCATCCTTTCTTTGCTTATGTGCAACCATGCCTCATCTCCTTCTTGAAACTTGTGATCAAATCTATGGTTGTCATGCCTCTCCTTGTATTTGCGTTGAGTTTTCTCAAGTTTTTCTTGAACTTGTTGATGTATAATCTGAATTTTCTCAATGAAATTTCGAGCCTTGTCAATATCACTATGCCCATCAATTGCAACATCCTTCTCAAAGATGAAGTCTAATGACGATTTTGGAAAATACCCAAAGCATACTTCAAAATGTGATGTATTTGTAGAAGTGTGCTTTTACAGGTTGTAAGTGTGTTGAATGTAATGTAGTTTCTCATCCCACAACTTAGGATGTTCGCTACAATATCCTCTCAATAGATGCACAACGGTTCTATTCACCAGCTCGGTTTGGCCATGAGTTTGTAGATGAAAAGCAATACTCTTTTTCAACTTTGTGTCCATCATACTCCAAATATTGGACCAAAAATTCCCAATGAACCTGGAATCCCTATCACTAACAATAGAAGTTGGAAATCCATAATGAACCCATACATGTTGAAAATAAGGTTCAGCAGTTTGTTCAATAGTAATGGTTTTCTTACATGGCATAAGTATACACATTTTACTGAATCTATCCACAACTACATAAAGATAATCATGTTGTTTTCTTGACATAGGTAGATCTCCAACAAAGTCCATGGACACACTCTCCCATGGCCTTGATGGTACCAGTAGTGGTGTGTACAACCCAAGCTTCCTATTGCTAGGCTTGCTTGTTGCACACATAGAACAACCTCTTATAAAACATGACACACTATCTATCATGCTAGGCCAATAGCAATACCTCTGTAGATGCACCACTATTGTGCTTACCCCAAAGTGTCTAGCAATAAGAGATGAATGAGCTTCTCTCATGACACTTAGCCTCTCTCCTTGTGGTATACACAGTTTTCCCAAATGAAACAGAAATTTTTTATGCATGTGATACTCATTTTCTTCAACTTGATTCCCTTCACTCAAACTAGCATACACATCTTGAATATCAACATCATGTGCATATTGTTCTATGTAACTCTCTTGTACCATCACTTTTGAGTAAAGTAGAAGCACTTATAATTGGTCGTGAAATCATATCAACAAATTCATTGAAAATACCTTTCTTGTACCTTATAACCAGGTGAAACTATTGAAGAAATCCCATCCACCTGAAATGTCATGATTGCTACAATTTTATTTGCGACTGTAAGTACTGTAATGGTTGGTGATCGGTATGTACAATCGTATCTTTACCCATCAAGTAGTGTTTCCACTTCTTGATGCTTTGTACCAACGCATATAGTTCTTTTTCATATGTAGGATAATTAGTTACAACACCATTGAATGTTTAAAAATGAAAAGTGATAGCCTTACCATGCTGCAAAAGAACTGCGCCCATGGCATAATAAGTAGCATCAATTTGTATCTCGAATCGCTGTCTCAAATTCTATAATGCAAGGAATGAAGCTGAATTGATGTTGTCTTTTAAAGCTTCAAAAGCTTTCTATTTTTTTCCTCCCCATTGGAAGCCTCTATTCACACTTGTCACTGCATGCATAGGAGTTGCGATGGCAGAAAATTTAGCAATACACTTTCTCCAATACTGAGCTGCACCTAAGAAACATCTTACCTTGGTTACTGTTTTGGGAGTGGGCCAATTTACAATGGCTTCCACTTTAGAGGGATCAATTGTCAACTCACCTCCTCCTACAATGTGTCCCAAATAAACCAAATAAGTCTTTCCAAACTCACACTTTGACATCTTAAGAAACAATTTCTCTTTCTTCAAAACATCAAGCACTCTATTCACATGCAAGACATGTTCTTCTCTTGTTTTTCTAGAAATCAATATGTCATATAAGTACACAATCACAAAGTCATCAAGAAATGGATGCAAAACACTATCCATAACACACATGAAAGTCACCGATCCATTACACAAACCAAATGGCATAACCAACCACTCAAAGGGTCCTTGTTTGGTTTTGAATGCAATTTTCCATACATCACTTTCTAAAATTCTTACTTGATGATATCCACTTTGTAAATATAATTTAGTGAAAAACTTTTCTTCTTTCAATTGATCAAAAAAATCATCTACCCTTGGGAGTGGGTATCGATTCTTTACCGTTATCTTTTTCAAAGCTCTGAAGTCTACACACATGCACCCATCTTTCTTTGGAATCAAGACTATGGGTGAACTGCATGGCGAAGTGCTTGGCCTTATGATTCCTTTGTCCAACATCTCCTTGATTTTCCTCTTTATTTCAGCATTCTCCATTATCGACATGCAATACATGCCGATGTTTGGAAGAGGACAATCTTACTGCAACTGAATCTCATGTTGAATCTCTCTTTTTGGAGGCAACCCTGTTGGCTCCTGAAACATCTCATGATGTGCATCAACTACATCATATAAATCTAATTTCAACATAGGATCACAACCCTCAAATGATTCATGACATTAAAATAACAAAATTCTTACTTGAATTTACTAGCCTCTTTACCTGTCCAACATTTACCATTGTTACCCACCTATAAAATTTGTCATATCAAATGGTGGCTAAATAATTTTTGAAGCCTTCAAGAAACAAGTTTTATTGCAAAAAATTGTTATCCCTTGAAGCCTTATGAAGACATCGTGCCCTTAGTTTAATCTTCACTGCTGTTACCCTTTCAAATTGCTAAAAATCTTCTATTTTCATAGAGAAAATACTGCTGCAAAATTCCAAATTTCCCCTCCTTCACTCAAAACTAACCTTCATTTTATCACCTTTTCCCCCCATGAAATTCTTCTATTTTTCATGTATTCCTTTCTTCCCTTCATAAAATCCCTTTATACAAGGTTTAAAACTCACTTTTGAACCTTGCTGAAACCCCAAAATCCATCAAAAACATTGAAAATTTCATAAAAAATACATTTTTTGTGTTAAGGCTTAAGCCCCTTTGGGCTAAGTCCTAAACCACTTTCCCACATGTGCCCTAGCGCTGGAACCAAGCACTAATAGTACCAAGTACTTATCGCATCGAAAGAAATCAAAGCGTGCAAGTCTATTCATTGTGTTAATGCCTCCGATGTGATTGGGCCTTTGCATATAACCCCCGATCCCATTACCACTTCATAAAACCTGAGAGCCCGCAATCGGGCGCTTTAATGTTTATATAAACCTTCCCCACTCATATTTTCCCTTTGTTAATTCAAAAAAACCACCTTTTCCTAAGTTTTGGTCTAAACCCGCCAGTGCAATGTGTTTTAATGAAAATGAGTAGATTGAAAAGCCCGCACCCTCATTCCGATGCCGATTGGCCCTTATACATATAAAACCTAGGCCTTTTCCTTTCATATATCCACAGGCCCCACAGTCGGGCACCAAGTCACATATATAAAACCCCACCCCGAAGTCAAAAACCTTTGTAAACCATTAAAATTTTGATTTTTCATATTATGAAGGGTCCCGTCGTTCATTGATCGGAGCCCCTCCCGACCGTTGATCTTAAGCCGATCAACGGCTAGCACTATATCGCATCGGGAGATATACATTGGTGCACCTCCGATACATTCTCCGTCGTCGATCTGATCTGCAGATCAATGGTATACAGCCAATCACATCGGCGCTCCCATGTCCATTGCCCCCGCCGATTGCGAAGCTCCGATTGCATCTGGGTCTACCACGTGTCAACATCCAACGGTCCAGGTCAATCCTTCCAACCTTGGTTAAATTCATGCACCCCCGCTTTATAATGTTTTCCAAGCAGATCTCAGCCGTTGATCTCTTTAGATCAACGACTCATATTAACCCTTCCTCCGCTTTGTATATTGTTCCATTTTTAACCCAGATTTAATCTCTGCTGTTCATCTTTTGATCCAACGGTCCAGGTTGTTGAAAATGGCAACAAGAAACAGTGAAGGAGGCCTCCTGAAACATCTTTCCTGATCCTAGTTGGAAAGTGAACACCTAAACTAGGTGGGGACCACACATGTGATTTTTGTCGAAAAATCTATTTTTAGACTATGTCTATTTTTAGACATACTGAGCATGATTCGGGGATTCCAGTTGGAGATTCTTGAAGTATGCGACATGTTGGTAAAAATAGATGAGACTCATATTTTTAGGTCACAGGCTATTTTTAGACTGCCTCTCCTAAAAATATGGAAGTCAAATATTATTTACCTTTAATAATATTTAGACTATAAACATCAGTTTACTCTCTTGGAGCACTTCAGTTTGACCCCCAGAGGTGGGGCATGCAGCTGACATAAGGAAATTCGAATTTCCTATGAGTTAAGTGAGCTATTGCATGTTAGACTTCAGTTAGACTCATGTGGCAGAGTTTTGGTGGAGTTGATTGAGGAGTTAATGGAGGTGGTGTTCTGGTTAACTAGTTGAACTAGTTGTATTTAGTTTAACTGGCTAATACACTAGAGATGAGTTGTGTGAATTAAATATTACTTAATTCACTAATTATTAACTCATTATTCAACTAAAGAACACATCAGTTTAACTCAGTGCATGGACAGTTCAGTGGAGACCAGTGAAAGAGGTAGATGAAAGGGTGAGTATAGCTATCAGTTGGAGGATCAGTTTTGCATGGGATTTGCATAACACTTGGAGGAAATTACCAATGACAATTGCGCAGTTGAAGCCAGTGAGATTCGAACCTGGATCTCTATTTATACCAGCCTTGATTGCACAATAGAGGCAGAGAAGTAGTGGGTGTGTTTTGAACCTGTGACTTGTTCAAAACCAAGCTAGTTTTTGTGTAGCTTTGGGAGATAGTACTGAGTACTTGTGAGGAGTTTGTACTATGTATTTGCCGCATGTTCTCTCCATTTATAATATACTATAGCTGGGGGTTTTCAGCTATAAGCTTTCCCCATACATACTGTGTTAATGTGTGTGATGATTTGATGTGCGATCGCTTCTATTCTTTCCGCATGTGACAATTAATCATAGAAGAGATTATGTGTTATGCATGCAATTCGAAATTGATGTGTGATCAGGTTAATCTCCATTGAATAAGTGATTTATTCAGCAAATTTCTACATGGTATCGGAGCAATATTAATTGTCGAGATCTATTACGGTGATTGCAAACTTATTTCCTCGGACAGAGCCTACATACGGGCCAGATAGCCTCCGGATTCATCTTTCTTTGGAAAGTGAAAGGTCTGGTAAAAGCCCATGCAGTCAATCTCTGATTTGGAAATAATTTGTTCTCAAGTGTAGATTGGAAGCGATTGAGTTTTAGGATAAACTCAAGAAACATAAAGATGGAGAAAGCCGGAAATATATATGCATATTGTATATAATTTTCTACATGGAATGAGAGCGAGAATTTTTTGGGTGCGCGAGTTTGTAGGGAATATCTGAAAATATTTTGTATAATATTTCAGAAAAAAATAGAATATTTGGATTCCTTGCGGAAAAACACCCAAATTGAAAAAAAAAATCGGTCGAATCAGAGCTCGGATGAGGGAGATATCATCGATTTAAAATCAGCTCTTTTGTTAGAAAATTTTGCGATGGCGGGACAATTGCAATGTGCGCGAGCCAAGAATCTACATGCACTGAGGTACAAGATGCATGAAAAGCTTTGAGGAGCAAAGCAGAGGTTAGTGACTTGGTGGTTGAGAGGGAGCCTCTCAACATGCAACGTGAGGACAAGTCAAGAAGGTTGGGATTCGGGCAAAGAATCTCTACAGACTTGGAGTAGATGGGATGTCTACGGAGCTTCCTGCTGATGGGAAGTGCATGAAAGGCATGCAACTGATGCTTGAGAGGGAGCAAGTTTTGCATGCAGGTATTGAAGTAGATGGGATGTCTACGGAGCTTCCTGCTGATGGGAAGTGGAAGGAAGACATGCAACTGAAGCTTGAGAGGGAGCAAGTGTTGCATGCAGGCGAGAAAGACATGCAACTGAAGCTTGAGAGGGAGCAGGTTTTGCATGCAGGTGATAGTGAACCTCGGGATGTGGAGCAACCACAAGAGGATCATGGAGTGGAAGAGACCACTCATGCAGAGAAATTTCATGCCAGACGGGCAGAGGGAGTGCATGCAACTATACCACCAGGTATGAGGTGGGGCGACATGCATGAGTAATCCCATGAGGAGATTTCTGGGCAGATTCATGAGATGGTGTGGATCTCATGAGTTGAACCTGGCTACGAGGTGCCCACAGCGCAGCAGTAGCAAGATCAGTTGGAGTGATGCAGGCAGATCAAAGTGACAATGTCGGATACTGGAGCGCGGATCAGAGTTGACAGCAAGTGCAAGAGTGCATGGGTGCAAGAGTTCAACAGCGCAGTAGTTCCTGATGACATGTGCAGTTGGTACCAGCAGAAGTCGAAGACTTTGATAATAGATGCTAGATGCATCAAGACTGATTGAGTTGTTTGGAGCCTATTCAGTTTCAGAGGAGTTGCAGAGCAGATGCATGGAGTTGCATGGTGCATGCATGAGTTTGCATGGCACATGCACAGGGTGCATGGCGAATGCATGGAGTTGCATGTCGCATGCATGGAGTTGCATGGCGCTTGTGAAGGTTGCAGGGCGAATGCATGGAGTTGCATGTCGCATGCAATGACAGTCCTTTCTTGTTGAGAGGGAGTGTTAAAAATGGCAACAAGAAACAGTGAAGGAGGCCTCCTGAGACATCTTTCCTGATCCTAGTTGGAAAGTGATCACCTAAACTAGGTGGGGACCACACATGTGATTTTTGTCGAAAAATCTATTTTTAGACTATGTCTATTTTTAGACATACGGAGCATGATTCGGGGATTCCAGTTGGAGATTCTTGAAGCATGCGACATGTTGGTGAAAATAGATGAGACTCTTATTTTTAGGTCACAGGCTATTTTTAGACTGCCTCTCCTAAAAATATGGAAGTCAAATATTATTTACCCTTAATAATATTTAGACTATAAACAGCAGTTTACTCTCTTAGAGCACTTCAGTTCGAGTCATGGAGGTGGCTCATGCATCTGACAGAGGAATCACATGGTTCCTAGGGTTTGATGGCATCTTTCATGGTTGACTTCAGTTAGACTCATGTGGCAGAGTTTTGGTGGAGTTGATTGAGGAGTTAATGGAGGTGGTGTTCTGGTTAACTAGTTGAACTAGTTGTATTTAGTTTAACTAGCTAATACACTAGAGATGAGTTGGGTGAATTAAATATTATTTAATTCACTGATATTAACTCATTATTAAACTAAAAGAACACATCAGTTAACTCAGTGCATGGACAGTTCAGTGAAAGACCAGTGGAAGAGGTAGATGAAAGGGTGAGTATAGCTATCAGTTGGAGGATCAGTTTTGCATGGGATTTGCATTACACTTGGAGGAAATTACCAATGACAATTGCGCAGTTGAAGCCAGTGAGATTCGAACCTGGATCTCTATTTAGACCAGCCTTGATTACGCAATAGAGGAAGAGAAGTAGTGGGTGTGTTTTGAACCTGTGACTTGTTCAAAACCAAGCTAGTTTTTGTGTAGCTTTGGGAGATAGTACTGAGTACTTGTGAGGAGTTTGTACTATGTATTTGCTGCATGTTCTCTCCATTTATAATATACTATAGCTGGGGGTTTTCAGCTATAAGCTTTCCCCATACATACTGTTTTAATGTGTGTGATGATTTGATGTGCTATCGCTTCTATTCTTTCCGCATGTGACAATTAATTGTAGAAGAAGGTTATGTGTTATGCATGCAATTCGAAATTGATGTATGATCGGGTTAATCTTCATTGAATAAGTGATTTATTCAGCTAATTTCTACAC